>JAQHUG010000261.1:1145231-1157273 GCA_028555095.1 Dicrostonyx torquatus | reverse complement strand
AGTCTAGTCAGGAGGAGGAGGACACAGTCTAGTCAGGAGGAGGAGGACACAGTCTAGTCAGGAGGAGGAGGAGGACGCAGTCTAGTCAGGAGGAGTAGCCTTGTCACCCTACAGTCCTTACAAGTATGTGTTACTGGGTCATTGTCAGCTACAAGTGAAATCTGAACTTCAAACCTCAGTGGAATTTATGGCCTTCCTGAAGGAGAGTCTTTCAATGTTTTGGGCTCATGGGCATAGGGCTGGCTGTAAAACAGAGTCCTTTAAACTAGGAATTGAGGCCCGCCCCATGGTAAGATCATTGGGGGCTACTGAATCCCCTGAACTAGTGAGCACTCGTCACTTACGAGTCACTTATGACTGAGGAGGCTGGGGTCAGCATTAGGAGAGCATGTGCCTTCATGGTGACACCAACACATACCCATCAGCCCTAAGTGCCGCTACAGCTAAGCCAAGATGTGCTTTTACCTTGAGCCAAACTCTGTATTTGATTTCCTCTAACTTCTGCATCTTTGTGTTATTAGATCACCTGCATTCCACCCCATCACTACCCCCATATCAACAGCAACCTTAAATCAGGAGGAAAAAAAGATTTGTCACCTTGACAATCACTACCACGGGCAATGACCAGAGCTGCACAGGAGGCACCGCAGAGTGAGGGGCTCATTACAGTTGCTCAGAAAATGTCAAGTGAATTAAAGTGAAGAGTTCGCGCTTTTAACTGTGCATGCATTTGTGCTTAAATCTTTACAAAACTCATCAGAAGTCAGCAGAAAAGCAACTGTCAGACTGTCTGCACTAGGAACTGTAGTTTGTGCTATTTTAGGACAACATATAAGCTGGACAAGAAGCCGGCAGTGCTCTCTCAGTGCTCTGTTCACGTCAGTGAGTTTATGTCTTTCTAGGAACCCATTTAGAATCTACGCTGTGACTGCAGTTCCAGCTGCGGAGTTTACTCAGCTTGAGCTCAGGATTCAGGCAATGTCCCACCAGGCTGCCAAGACACGTCTTCTGAAACTGAGACAAGCATTATCAATCTGCAGGGAAACATAAATGGCTGTGTCTCTCAACAATGGCCCCAGAGCCCGATCCTGCTGCACACGGTGCCTCAAGCCCAGACATAATTCTCAAGACTCCGACTGCCTGCTAAATGGAGGAACAGCAAGATCATTTAGCACATCTGGGGTTATGACTCATCGGAAATTTTTCTTTAAAAATCTTACGTACTCTACTCACACACAGCGTTTTTGGAAGCATTATGGATGTGCACATTAAGACAGTACCTACAAACTAAATTTCTAGACCACAGGCTCTTACAGGCTCAGGCCAGCGTGTCCTCCAGCAGCAGTGTGTGCACACCACAGAAGACACCGGGGAAACAATACACACAGCTAACACAGAAGGGCCCCACTTCACTGAAACCACTGTCTCTAGTGAGTCCCTTTGCTTACTATCAAACATGATTTATCTCCTCAGCCACATTTTCTTCATATCAACAGGCATCACAAAGTCTACAAATGCACGTTAAAGCAGGGAGAAGGTTATCTGAGATGAAAGAGACTATAAACAAGTAACAAAGTAGTGTTTATGGAAAAACAAAGTGGCATGCGTTTAATATTTCTTCTATTCTTCGCCCTCCATCTTAACCATTACCAGTTAAAATAAAGGGTGACGGTATGGTTAACTTGTAGATACTGCCTACACCTTCTGCTATCTCTGCACCCAGACAGTCTTTGGCTCTACTGTTCCAGGAACCATATTCTATGTGTAGGATCCTCGGGTGTCATGAGACAACTGTAGAAATTGATAATCACTTTTTTACATAGAGATATACAAAATAAAATACACTTAGTTGAGAATTTTCCCTTCCCCAATGAACTGCTGTGACACTTTCATTAGAAATCATTCCCAGGGCTGGAGAGAGGGCTCAGCAGTTAAGAGCACTTGTGGCTCTGTCAGAGGACTTCAGTTCTGCGTGCCCACACCAGGAAGCGAACAACCACCAGCAGCCCCACTCCAAGGGAACGGAGTCTGTAGGCTCCTGCACTCTCAGGCACATACTCTCCTGCCTCCTGCACCGTACACATAACTTTAAAAAGCTTCACAAAACCCCAAACATTAGTTATAAAGATAACTTAGTGTTTCAAGATGGGGGATAATGGTTATAAACAAGTTCAGATCAGAGCTGGGTGTGCTGGCACACACCTTTAATCCTGGCACCTGGCTGGCAAAGGCAGGTGGATCTCCAGGAGTGAGGCCAGCCTTGTTTACATAGTGAGTAGGTCAGTCAGGGCTGCCTAGTGAGACAGTGTCTCAGAGAGAGAAAATCAACCGCCTATAAACGCTTGCACCTCCTTCTCTGATTTATTAATTCTATTCCATTCAATCAGACATCTACCCTTGAAGCAATATCATATTGTCTTTATTGTTACAGCTTCATAACAAATCATTTCTCCCATTTACTCTTCTCTAGCCTAAAACTGCCCCCAGCTTTGTGTGCGCATGTGTGTAGTTAGGTACGTATGTATGTGTATGGACGTCAGATGTTAACGCTGGATTTTTTTTCTCAACCATTCTCCACTTTGTGTACTTGTTTTGAGACAAAAATCTCACTATCTAACCCTGCTGGCCTGGAGCTCACAGCGGTCTACCTGACTCCGCTTCCCAAGTGCTGAAACTGAAGACCTGTGCCACCGAATCCAGCTCTACACTAGAGATTCATTCATTCATTCATTCACCCATCCATTCATGTATTCATTATTCCAGAAACATGTACTAGTGTTTACCAGGGACAATGTGCTGTGACATAAGCCATTCAATCACTCTGGAATTCAGCTTTCTCGTCAGGAAAAAAAAAGTGCATGCCTCACAGATTGTTATCACGCCTAGAAAACAGACGCAAGTAACAACGTCTGGGGACAGGTCGGCAGTAGAGAGTGTGTTTGGCATGAAGGAAGCCTGGGTTCAATGCCCAGCAACACTCCTTCCTCTGTCAGTGTCAGGGGTCATGATGATAGCAGCCAGCTAAGGCTTTATGGGTCTTACCCACAGACTGAACTTAGGTGGACCCAGCATCTGGAGTGATACTTTGTATCACTGTAAGGGAGGCCACAGAAACCACAGAAGCAGAACCACAGGGACCTAGCATGAACGCAGGCACAGGGTGTCTGACACCTCAGAGACTCTCACACAGGCCACAGCTAGAAGAGCCACAGTGATTAAAAGACCTGAATCAACAGAATCAAAAAACTTCTCATGACTAAGGCCTCCCCCCTGTTTTTTAAAACTCCTAAACAAATAAATAGATACCTAGAGCAAACAACAGGACAGAAGAAGGCAACAGCATTTCACAAGGGTTCCTAACCATTCCTGCTTTAAACATCTTGGTTTCGGGACATCCTGCTCCAGTTTAAACAGGAAGAAGCGGTCTGTTTAGAAACAGACTCTGCTGAAGACAAAAGGAGAAGCTGTCCCTGCTCCTCAGGTTTTTTGCTTTGGCTTTTTCTTTCTTTTTCCTTTTTTTTAGTCTCAGCAATTGGGAGCTGAAGGAAGGGGGAAGGGCTGGAGGAGGGCCGTGATGCATATTCATTAACCTGCTGATAGAGACTGAGTGACCCTGAGGAGAAAGTGTCCATTAGGAGTGTCTGTGACTAGTGAGACAGGCAGGGTCTGAGAAGGAGACTCTGGACTCAGCCTTGCAAGTGCACAGCCACGGCTCCCACACACAGCCAGTGCCCAGAGATCTGGAGCCTGACTCTTTCCAGAGAGGTTCACCTGTCCTGAGCCACACCCACAGAAGGGAGAGGCTCTCAGCAGCACAGAGATGCCTGGTGGACACCTGAGCTCTCCTAGCTTAAAGAAGCTGTGATTTAAGAGCTGGCTTGTGGGACTGGCTCTCTGATGTGTCTGAGCGCCTGTGCCTGCGCAGGTCTGGTCCTACTGTGCTGCTTTGTGGGAGAGAAAAGGAGTTACGGGGCTCCATTCTCTGAGGGTGGTGTCAATAGGGCAATGGCTGGAACATTTAGTGAGCCGGTTCTGGACTAGTGTCTTTCACGTGGGACATGACGAACAACAAGAGAAACACTACTGAGAAAACCCACACGGGCTCTGAGATGACAGCGGTCTTCAGCAATGTGTCCTCTTTAGTTCCTAGCTGCTAGGACTCCAAGGCAATCCCGCTTGAAGGGCCAGGCTTGCCTCAGACCTTGGATGTGTCTTCTCTCACTGACCTCCTCCTCCTGTCTCTCGCTCATTACTCTCGCAGCCATTTCCGTACCCAAAGGGAAATGCGGCCAAGCCATGCGCCAGCTTTACATGCACTTCTCCACGCTTCCTTCCCAGTCAGGTGTGTTTTATAATGACAAACATTAATAAAGGCTTTTTTTTTAATGACTTAAGATATTCAGTGGCTTTTGTCTTGCAAGCGTCAGAAGTAACGTCAGAGGATTGTATCCAAGGAGCTAAATGTGCAGGACCCAGGGTCAGAGCAGCTGAATACACCAACCTCAGAAAACACAGACAATGAATTGCAAATGACAGTCACAACAAAACCTTCACACAGAAGACGACAAAGGAACTCCGCAGACGCTGGATTGGCTTTCTGTGCACACTGATCCTGCTTAACTGTGTGTGGTAACTAGCCCAGCACTTCAGACCTGGGGGGCTGCAAAAGAAAGACTCTTTTTTGTTTGTTTGTTTTTGGTGGGGAGAATTGTGATAAAAATAACTTTTCCTTCAAGTCTATTCCCTCTAAAACAGTTTCACTAACTGGAGACAGCCAGTGTTTCTGTCTGAACTTAGAATGAGCGGCATTAGCGAGGCAGGGATCAGTCTGGGGTGAATCTGCGGGAGGTTCTCCACAAAAGGTGGACGGTTTCAGCAGGCATTCGCGTCTTGACACAAAATGGATTGGTAAACCCAAAAGCAGTGATAGTCCTTTCATGGCACACAGGACGCAGTACCAGGAGCACAGACGGGACATGGATGACTGGGAAGTGAAAGTGATGAGCCCCTGTAGGGAAAACGGTGTGCGGCCAACATGCCTTTCCTCTCTCCACAGCCAGGCAGAGGCTCACGGAACTCAGGAAGGCACACCTACACGTCCTGTCTGCACTGAGGAAGCAGAATGGGCAGCTGCAGCTGAAGGGGGGCAGAGGCTGAGCAGGGCAATCCAGAGCCTCCCTCGACTGTCCACAGGGCTTGGAAATGAAGCTCCCTTGTGATTAGAAATGACATGTCATAAGGGGAATGAAAACATTGTCAACAAGTCTGTAAGTAAAACCTGTCTATGGGGTGGACTCCTCAGACTGCTGTGCACCATCTTCCATGCCGCATATTCTCCACGTAGCGTGTGTTCTCCATGGAGCAGCCTTCTCCACCAAAGCTATCTTCTTACATAAAGATACACTAAGCAGCAAGGCCTCGTCAAATGCTTGCTCAGATTCTCTCTGAGAGACACTTCCCTTCCAAGAGCCAGTGCAATTCCAGCTTCACATGGGCTCGCCCCTGGATCCTGGATCCTGACCTAATCTGCTGGTCCCTCCAACTGCACTGAGACCACTAATGCAGAGAGCTCTGTCTGGTGTCTGTTTTCAGGCTCCTTCTCCCCCACGTCTGACTGCCAGTCTCGCTCAGAAATGCTCTGGATGTACGGATGGGTAGACAAATGGAGACAGACGGGGAAGGGGAAGGATATTGACTTGGAAACTGGCATGTGAGTTCGGGAGGACAGCCCGGAAGCCTCCTTACTGCTTACCCCTCCACCCCTGCACTCCAGCGCTCTGCTCTTCCGCACAGCCTTCCTGGTTAACTCACACATTCCAGGGCTTGGATGCTTACGTTTACTCTTATAATTATGGGAAATTTATCACGTGCTTCTTTGTTGCCTAAGGAAAGTAGCTGAGATCTGCATGTCTGTTCAAGCAAAAGACAGGCAGGGCTCCTGCAAGCATCCCAGTGCTGGCCTCTCTTTCAGTTATCTGTCCTAGTCAGGAACTGCATCTCGTGGCCACCAGCAGCAGCCAGGCAGCCAGAGCCGCAGCCTGGAGACAGTGGATTCTCTCAGGCAACAACTCTTTCAAAACTACTAAGAGAACTTATCTAACTCTCTGTCCTGCTAAAGAATTCAAGATTCAAAGGCTGAGGTAGAATCCTGCTTCCCAGAGAGGCCGAAGAGCACTGGCAGCTCACCTAGCTCACCTCCTCGCATCCCCCAAGAAATCCTCATGCGTTTTTCCCTCCCCTCATTATAAACCCTTCTCCACCTGGCTCCTCCCTACTACTTCCTGTCAGCGAGTTGCTGATGCAGCCCAGCCTCCAAACCACAGGTGAATTTTATTTAATCAAACACATCTTTGCATCATTAAACAAAGGTTCCAGAGCATAATCAAAGTAACATACTTTAAAATAATATTCTACAACATCACAGAGTTCCACAGGCCCTTTGAGCTTTGAAACCCTCAGGTATCACTAACATCTGATTTGCCCAAACACACACCATTAAGAAGAAAGATGCGGGGCTGGAGAGATGGCTCAGTGGTTAAAAGCACTGGTTGCTCTTCCAAAGGTACTGAGTTCAATTCCCAGCACCCACATGGTGGCTCACACCCATCTGTAATGAGATCTGGTGCCCTCTTCTGGCCTGCAGGCATACATGCAAAGGAACACTGCATACATAATAAATAAATAAATCTTTAAAAAATTTTTTAAAAAAAGAAGAAAGATGAAAGTTTTTCTCTATTCATGCAGAAGTAGGTTTAACAAGGCGATCTTACCCATGGCTTGCTTGCCCATAGCGCACTGGTAGGTGTTCCTGGGAGACTGGTTATGATGAGGGTACGGGATGAGGCCAGCACAAACACCGAGAAGAGTGAAGGGTTCAATCTCCAAGTGGGTGGTGTCTCTGGCAAGTTAATGGAGATTGAGGCAGTTTAGGCACCAAGATCAGTATCTGCTGACGGATATATATAAAAAAAAAATCCCCATTTCCTAGCTCCCCAAGGGACTTAGAAGATAATAAACTTGGATGCTGGTGAAACTGCTAAAATAAAAACACGATGAGACCTAAGAATTTGAACTGCTCTGTGATAAAAAATTCTCATCAGTGATGGAAATAAAAGAGAAGAGAAACAGTGTAAGAGTGCGACACCACCACGTACACACCGACGGCGCGTTACAGACAGGAATCTCCACACCGAACGTGGGAGCGGGGTGCAGTAACTAGACACGGGCAAGCACCTGCGCCCCTTCCATCAGTGAGAGCCTGCATCGCTGTGGGAGGGGAGCAGATCTTTGAAAACCAGTCCCCAGGAGCAGCTGGAACCGTGGGCTACTGAAGAACTAAAGTCTGGGTTCTCCCTGTGTTAATGGACTTAAAATGTGACACTGAAGTTTAAATTTAACTCAGTTTCTTTGTCATATTTCAAACAATTTACATTTGTGAATCTATTCAACTGAGAAAGTTCTATCTGATTTAGCATTTCTAATGAAATTTAGTTTTAAGTATATAAAAGATTTTAAATATTTACAATGGGAAATATAAAATATCTCATTAAAAATATTCATTACACAATGACAGTATTTTGGACACCATAGGATAATAAAAATATTGAAAATAAGGGCTGGAGATATAGCTAAGTGATAAAGAATCTATTTAGCATCTGTGAAGCCCTAGATTCAATCCTTAGTATCCCCTCCCAAATTAGTAATTAATTATTAATAAGTAATAATTAATCACTATTCTTTTCCTTTTCATATGGCTACTAGAAATCCCCATGTATTGGTGGCTCGCACTGTTCTTATAGGATAAGCTTGTTAGCGACACCTGTCTAACAGGGGCCACAATGCTGGTTACTTCATAACACATTCCTGCAGAAAATTCAGGTTGGGACTAAATAATAAAGTAGCTCAGACATTTTCAGAGAAAGAACAGCCAGAGTATGCAAGGGTTTTACTCAAAGTAATGCATATCATATTCCACATACATGCTACACAGTGATCCTGTGTTCCTCACCCAAGGGCCCATGCCACAGAACCATAGCCATTTCAAAAGTTCACAGCGCCTAAGGGTCCCCACCCACTGTGGAGAGCTACTGCAATGTACCTGGTAAAAGCCTCCTGCTTCCGCACCTACTTCTCTCTAACACACCAGGCTGTGTCCCCACGCTGCAGGGGGCACTTTTTTTTAACTTAAAAAAATGAAACACAAAGTTTTTCTTTTATCACAGTAACAGATATAAGATTTTATAGTGTCTCAAATACTGAACATCTAAATACTCTGAATTTTAGCTTTATGAAAAATAAAACTTATTTCCTTTAATTTCATAACCACTGTAAATTTATCCTGAATAGCAATTAAGCCGTTTTCCTACATGTAACCTACATTTACTTATTATTCAAACAAAACCACTAAGTTCCAACAGGGAACAAGTTGAAGAAACTATATATATAGGCAAGTAATGTGCGCACGCTGACATGCTGGTCACAGGACGGCTAGCTAAAGTGTGTAAACATGCTCCTGCTGCCCTGCACACACGCCCTGCGGGAGCACGAAAGCAACACGAAGCCCACGGTAAAGAGCCAGCACTGGGTATTGCGGGGAGACCGCAGGCTCGCTCTTTCCAGGGAGCACGGGACACAGGTCAGATCACTACCAGCTGAGAATGGCCTTGAATTTCTTACTCTATGACCTCTACCTCTTGAGCGACAGGATTACAGGTATGCACGACTAAACCAGGCTTTCATTTTCATTTTAATTTTTTCCAGACAGGATCTCTCTCACTTTGTAACTCTGGCTATCCTAGAGATCCGCCTGGCTCTGCCTCCCACGTGTCGGGATTAAAGGCGTGCACCCCACTATCGGGATTAAAGGCATGCGCCCCACTATTGGGATTAAAGGCGTGCGCCCCACTAAAGGCTTGACCACTACATCTGTCTTTTTTTTTTTTTTTTTTGGTGCTGGAACTTTCATGGAGTGCTCTGTATACACTAGGCATGCTCTCTGCCAACCGCGTCATACCCTAGTTTAAGTTCATTTTTTTTTTAAATTTTATGGACATCTACATTTACAAACACGTCTAGACTATGAGTAAAACAGAACCATCATATTTTAATTTTATGGACATCTACATTTACAAACATGTCTAGACTATGAGTAAAACAGAACCATCATATTTTAAAATAGATGGATTTGAGCAATACGATATCTTGGTGACTGGGTAACCCGTTTTACAGCACCCTAGTGCAGGAAGGTACGTGGTCCACGAGTCAGTCAGCAAAGCACAGACTTGTACAGTCCAGCAGTGAGCACCGGCACTGAAGAAGGTGGAAAGAAATATGGGTGTTCAAGGCGCTGTAAGAGCGTATGGCTGACACAGTGGTTAGGGGAGGTGAAGGTAGATGGGGCCAGGGGAATCGGGCCCGATGACGTCTGTGAGAATGTCGGAGAGACACCGACGGCTGCTGGGGGACAAGCAATGGCTGTATCCTAGACTAAAGAAAAGTGGGGTGGAGAACGACACTCAGACCTGGGCACATCTTGGAGGGTCATGTGACAAGAGAGAGTCACTTACAAGTGTACTACAGGCTAAACATGGTGGTGCACACTTTAAACCGCAGTTCCTAAGAGACAGACATATAAGAATCTCCAAGTCTGAGGTCAGCCTGGATTACATGGTAAATTCTAGGTCAGTCAGAATTACATGAGACTCTCTCTGAAAAAAAAATATTTTGTCTACTACAAAATAATTCTTTTATATTCACCTTGAAATGTGGAGTAGAACGGTAAATTGAAAAGCCCATCACCTGAAGGCATGAAAATCTGACTAGAAAGTATAATTCATCAGTTATAACACAAGTGTGTATTTCTCTGATAGCAGAAAGAGGAAATGACTTGTTTGGGATCGAATACGAGTATGAGTAATAAATCCCCTTTTAAAAATATAACTGAGAAAATTCCAGTTTCAGCCAAGTGGCAAGCACCACAAAGACGTGCAGATGTCCTCTGATGTCTTCCACACGGGATGCAGACACTTCGAAAATACCAGCATGGTAGAAGCAAAGTCACGACCACGTTGGAATCTCAAGTGCACACTGACATATGCTCAGCAGTACTCGTACAACATACCATGCGTGGGATTCCTGCTCAAGAGCTCACACAAAATCCTGTCTAGGAGAGACAGACCCATCTTCCGAATCCTGACTCGCTAGCCCAGTGCTTACAGCCAATGGATACTGAAGTCGGTGAGGCAATTCTTTTTAAAAGTGTACACTAAGTATCACACGGTAGGAGGGATGATTAAAGATGACTTGTGAGCGACGCTGTGGCATTTCACTGGGACAAACAACAGCTATGCTTATCCCCCCCACCCAGGACCTAATGGGGACAGTGAAAACAGACAGTCCTTTCCATGGACAAATGGACTTCGACTGTGGCTGTCAGCAGTCTTACTTACTTATTGATCGTGTGCTCGTAGAGGGCAATGTTACAATCATTCTCTTCATTCACATCTAAGTATTCAACTAGACTCTCGTGTAAGAAATCTTCAAAGTTCCTGGGGAAATATTGGCAAAGGAGACACTGAAGCACCTTGTGGTAGTTGTGTACATGACAAAGACCTGGTTTTCACTGCTTCCGTAATTCCATTCTCTCCTGGAGAGTATCAGTGCACTGAGATGTCACAGCTGCTAAAATAAAAGCGCTGAAGGTGATTCTTGCCAATCTGGTCCCCACTCCTAGGACTACTGACTTCAGAAACTGTGGCGGAAGGGACGCAGTATGTCCGTCAGCAACCGGGTTCTGAGGGATGTCCCGTGGGAAGCGTTTAATGGAGAGCAATGGACAGCAGGGCTCTAACCTCACGAGCTGAGGCGTTAAGTACTTCCCCACATGCGGGCGACGGCACATGGAATAATTTTAACTGGTTGCTGGTGCTAGGTGGGGAGGAAGTAATAGCCTAGAGATGAAAATATTCGCCCCTTACAGCATACATCACAGCATGTCACTGCTGACCGAAGCAGGTATGCACATATTTACAGGGACTGTAAATTTCTACTTCCGGTCACTTACCTGTAACCTTGAGCCAACTCTTCCATATGCTTATTTGTGACTGCCGGCTTTTGTTTCTTAACAATTATGTAAGGCCTAGGACAGGAGAAGAAAAACTTACTAGAAGAATGATGTCACCCAGTTCTATCTACGAATAGAGAACACGAGAGCACGGACTCAGATTCTTCTGGAATTTCTTGAGGACATAGAGTATTTCTGCTTACAAACATGTAGGGTCTTTCCTGTGCTCTTGGTGATCTAGTTACTAGGAGGCAACTGAGGTTTACAAACTTTTAATTCATGGACCCTCTGGGCAGTGTGGTGAACTCCTGGACCCCCTGCCCCACTCTTCCTGGGAAAGGAATGACCTTTTTTCTAGTGTATCCGTACCACACAGCACTAACAGGACATCTGCCTGTTAGCAGCAGCTTCAGTTATCTGACTAAAAGGATGGCACAGTTGAGACTGGGTACTACTGATGGTTCAGGCACCCACAGGAAATCCTGGGACACATACCCTAGACAAGAGAACTATGTCTATGGTGTCGACAGGCAAAGACCTGTCACTGAGGACAAAAAAACAGCATCTATTTTGAGGGTTCAAAGGAGACCCAGATGTTTGAGACTGCTGATGCATGACAAGCATCACTGAGACAGACTAACAGGTGACTTGGGGCTCTGGTGGCTGCACATTTACAGAAAAGAGACTGGCATGCGGCACTTGTGTCGTCTGAAATCCAAATACCGATGCGAAGACTAACGAGCACTGTGAAGCGGGCAAGAAGAGGAACTGACCACTCACAGAAGGGAGCATGAGTGACTGAACTCAAGAGCTGGGCGAGCTCTTCAAGGAAGTCAACAATACCTCAAAATCCTGGCTTTTTGCTGAGGAAGCAGAGACCTACCCCCGCCCCAACTCCAGGTGTTCAGGTCACCCCTGCCCCTCTCCGGGAGCTCAGGTCACCCCTGCCCCTCTCCGGGAGCTCAGGTCACCCCTGCCCC
>JAQHUG010000261.1:1119712-1136943 GCA_028555095.1 Dicrostonyx torquatus | reverse complement strand
CTTGTGGATCCCAGCTTTTGAAGCCTGAAAACAGGGAAATTAGTGGAGTTTTAGGATGGTGTTCCCAACCTTCTGAATGCTGCAAACCTTCAGTAGAGTCCCTCAAGCTGTGTGACCCCCACGCCATAAAGTATTCTCACTGCTACTTCAGCACTGCAGTTCTGCTACTATTTGGGATGATCATGCAAATGTTTTCAGAGACAGAGGCTTTCCAAAGGGGTTATGACCCCAGGTAGAGAAGCTCTAATCACAGTTTATATTAAAACATGACTTCAGGAGATCTCCCCCATGAATTAAAATTTTAATTTGTTAAATTCAAAATCTATTTCTTATGAATTTTCAATTTTTGACAGTTTCAATGAATGCTAAATTCTAGGCATAAAGCTCTGCCCCTTAAAAGCCAAGAGCAAGTAAGCAGGCTCCAGACTGCTGTGTGGTCAGCTGGCTCCAGAGTAAATAAGACAGACCTTCAGCGGAGCTGAGATGGGGCAGCCCACAAGTAGATAGGAAGCAGGTGCGGGAATGGAGTGAGAGATGTTACAACACTCTGAGGGGCAAACAATGTGGAGAACAGGAGCAGAGAGAAGGCAGAGACAGAGTAAAACTCCACAGAGAAGCTAACTTGGTGACTACCCTGTAGCTACCTTAGATCGGGACACACCTGCCACAAGGCCTAGTGCTTTCTAAATGCAGGTGGTTTCCGCTGAAAGGACACAGTCAGGAGCAACGGAAGCTCTCAGGCAACACTGATGCTACAGGTCTTCTGCTTTGAGAACATAGACCAAGGAGGCCAATATGCCCAAGGGACAGAGGCAGGCTGCACCTCTTCCTCAGCTGTGGCTGGCACTATAAAGCCGGCCACACAGACCCATTAACCCTCTGAAGCTGAGCAGTTAAGAAAGTCTGCCCTGTTGTTTCACGGTCATGGGAGTCAAAGCGTTGGCCATATTATTCTTTGTTGGGGCAAGATCCATCCATGAAACTAATTGTGTGTCTGGAATATAATATGTGGAGCAGACTTGATCAGATAGACCTACAGCTGCCAACCTTTTAAAAAGGGAGCAGACACCTGTCTGATAACCTCTCGTGAACAGCCCGGCCCTGAATGAGCAGCAGCTGCAGGGGATGGGCAGCTGATGGATCTCCAAAGAATACAAACCCTACTGCGAAATAAAACACCTTTGTATGGCTTTGGACAAAAGCTGCCAACTAAGGAATCTGCCTGATATATGTCAATTTCATTACAGGGAGAAAATGGAGGAAAAGGAGGATGAGTAACAGAGCAAGGGATCCCTCCTCTCCCTGTAGGTGTGAGGGACCTGCTCCAAAGTCCCAGGGGATGCCTGAAATGCAGGAACTCCAGAACCTTAGATGTATGCGCAGTTTCTCTACACACCCATGATTAAGTTTAATTTGTGAATTAAGCACTGTAAGTAATTAACAACAAATAAAAAGTAAGAAAACCACAACAAAAGTTATTTAAATTATGAATTACTTTTGAAATGACAGCAGTAGTTCGTAAGGCTAAATGACTCCATACTTGAACGAGCTACGGAGAAAGTGCCTATATGAACAAAATTCTTATAGAGAACACTTAAACTTCACACTATCTTTCAGGGAGAACTGGTGATCTTCCCATGTTTCTTTGATGGAAGTGTATCATTTGTGACTTTAGCTCTGTCACATGGGTACCCATCATCTTTTCCATTTCTAGTGTATCTGAACTCTCAGACTGCAAGAAGGCTGCACTCACGGTGGAGATGGCGTTCACCATGCCGTTGGTGATCTGGTCTTGGCGCATGTGTTTCACGACGTCAAACTGGGCTGCCCTTTGTTTAGGAATCACCTGGTCTGCAATTTTCTTCATTTCCGAATTAAATTTTTTGAACAAATCTTCAAAAAGAAGCGATAAGAGCTAGAAAAAAAGAGCACAATGATTAACTTTACGTCTCAGTTAAAGCTCTGTTTTAGGGGGAAAAAGAAATTCAAAAACTAAAAACAATACATTTTTACAAAATCCAACTTAATGCATATGCAGAGAACTTTGCTGGACACAGGTCTAGCTCTCTGTAGGAATGATGAAGGAGCAAAGGTGATATGAACCTTGCAATCAGAGATATTTAATTTAGAATACTCTCAGAATTTTATGTTTCACTGACCAATTTTAATTTACAAAGAAATTCACTGAAATCTGTCAAGTTGAAATTTCTGTTTCCATAGATCTAAGGGAAAACACAGTAATGTCCATTTCTAATAACTCGAGAGTCGCTGGTGGTGGGCACTTTGAGAATAGGTTTCCTACTGGAACCTGCACTTAGCTACATAAGGACAAAGTATCAACTATAGACCGCAACCTATACCAACAAAATTTGGACAAACTGGGCTACAGGTATATGAGGACATTAGCAACTAACAAAAATGAACAAAAACTAGTACAAAGTCATGGCAAACTCTGAAAAACACAAAACCCAAAGAAAGAAATCAAACCCAAAGCCAGGTCTGTATTTCCTATTAAATGAGGTTCACACTCCACTGGAACTAAGCGCCATTGTCGCGGAAGGCCCAGGCAAGCGGCGAGACAAGAATGGGGCACGGTGAAGACATGGCCCAAATCCTCCAGCCGTCTCTGAGGCCAGCTGTGGGTTATCTTGGGAGTATAGAATTCTTCAACTTCAGCACAGGAAAAACCAACACTCACAGCTTTGTTTTCTCTCCCCTCCCGCCATGATTTGCTCATGTTAAAGAGTAAGAGAGAAAGGCAGCTCCCCTTTGTTGGGACAGAGGCAACTGAAGTCCTTCTACTTCCCTGGAAGTGAAAAGCCAGTCTATAAGCAGCTGGGGAAGGGTCAGGAAACTTCCTGCTTATTGTGTCTCAGAGGCAAGAGCGACTGAGCTCAAAGGGGCAGAGGCAGAGCTGCCTGCCCAGCAGGAGTGAAGGAGGAATCCTCCTTGCTTCTGTCCTGCAGACTTCCACTAGAGACGCACGGACAGATCTCCTGGTCACCAATGTCAAAAAGAGGCAATGCCAGAGCATGAGGTGGATTCCAAGTCCAGCATCCACAGCGGGGAGGAGAACGAAACCTTTCAGGTCACAGAGGGGCCCAGCCCCCAGGGAAGGGACAGGAGCAGATGGCTTTCCTTCAGGAAACTGGGGACAAGGAAGAACATACATCTCCATATTCCTGCTCAACACAGCAGTGGGGATGGAATTCAGGTCAATGGGGCAAAGGAGGGATATCAGTAACGAGAAGGAAACCACAGAGCTGCCTCTCCTTGAAGCTGACACATCTCGAGAAAGCCACAGGGGCTCTAAAAGGAACTGCTGTAGGACAAGGTGCATTTAGCAAGCTTGCAAGATACAAGCCCAGTAAACAAAAGGCAACTGTATTTAAACTACTCCCGAGAGAAGACTGAAACCCTCACTAGGAGATGCCCCAGTCACGGAGTGCATGACTCAAGTTATTCACAGTCTCTCTAACCTATCCTACAGATTCAAATGCCACCAGTCTCTTCTTTGATTACTCATTTGTTGAGAAAAAAAATAGAGAAACCAGGGTTAGATTTAAGTAAAAGTTAAAATTCCCGTTTATCATCAAGTTCAGAAAGAAAGGAAACTCAAGAACCAAATTAACCTTCTGCAAACTCGATTTTAAAAACTATTTTGAGGCCATACATGGTGGCATACACACTTAACCCTAACACATGGGAGGAAGAGGCAGATGGACCTCCGTGAGTTCTAGGGCATTCAGGACTACATAATGAGAACCTGTCTTTTTTTTTTTTTTTTTTTTGCCTCTTACACATCAATTATGTCTCACGGTAACCAAAGAGCTGATGAAAAGTATTATGTAAAATTCTAGATAATGAAAATATTCGATACCGTGACTTTCCATCCCATAGAGATAATGAAAAATGGAAACGATCCTCATGTGCGACTAAGAAAGCCGTCAGGAGAAGACCCGGGATTCTAGGCCCCAGTCCCGACAGCATGGAGACAGACACTGAGGGGCACATCCCCCTGACAGGACACAGCACTACCACCCATCATGGAGAGCAGCCAGAGAACACAAATGTTCCCAATCAGACATGTGACTACATACGACACACGTCAACACACGTCATAAGGAGGGAGGCGCTGGAGCATATTTCTATAATCGCAACACTCGGGAGGGAAGAGGCAGGAAAATCCAAAGTTTGAGACTAGTCTAGGATATACAGCGAGTTGAAAGTCAGTCTGAGAGATGATGAGATCCTGTCTACCCACAAACCACCTCAACTCTACGGCCTAAGCAGACAGCTCTGGGGTGAGTGCTTCAGTCTCTCCCACCACCACAGGCACAGGAAGGGCATGAAGGGCGAAGCTCAGGTGTCAGTGCTGACAGAGCTCTCCTCTGAGGACATCTACTCAGAAGGTTCTGGGAGAGACCGGCATCTGGACCAGAGGACGGGATAAAGAAGGTTCACATGCTCAGCTGATGTGGGCAGGCATCACCTAACATGGTGCTCAAATGGAGCAGAAAGGCCGAGGCAGGCACCTTTCCTCGAACCCCAGCTCCTGCACTGCATGCAGGCCTCCCGTCCTCCTGCTTTGGTTCCAGGATCTGCAACGGTGGAGCCCAGGTTCTCAGGCCTTCAGCTTCAGGCTGTGACATACAGCACTGGCTCAGCTGTGTTCCCCTTTGGGTATGAGACAAACCACGCAGTGACTTATCGGGTTCTCCAGCCTGAACAGCAATCAAAGGACTTCTCTGCCTTTATAGCCACATCAGTCACTGACGTAATTAGTTAACTCATTCATTTCTCTTACCCCTTATTGGTTCTATTTTTCTGCAGAACCATCAACCAAACCTAGAATGTAGGAAGTTCCTTAGGACAAAATTACACTTTCTTGAAACACACACACACACGATCAGAAGGAATCTAATATACAAATCAACCAATTGCAACAAGCAAAACACGATAGCTCAAAGATCCTTGATGATAGTAAGAAATTACTCTTCCAAAAGTTTAGGTGTGAAAATGATTTAGAGACATATCTTATGTGTGTATAATGTAATTTCCTGATATACTGAAATAATTTGATGGCCATGCCCTGTTTAAACAATCCCTTTGGGAAGCAGAGGGGATGGGAGGGTGCTCAAGAGGATGCAGACGGAACAAGATGAACTTATAATAACCACTGAACACATGACAGCCGATTTTACTACTTATATATGTGAAGATTTTCATACTCATATTTTCATTAAAAATAACTCTCAAAGATACTTAGAAATAAGTCTTATTAAAACGTATCTTTTTGTGTGTGTCTGTAGGTGTGTGGGCTACAGCAGAGGCACTGGGGTGAGAGGGTGGTCGTGAGATGCTGATGTAGGTGCTGGGTACCAAACTCTGGTCCTCCAAAAGGGCAACTCTAATGCCTTTAATTGCTAAGACATTTCTCTAGCTTTAGAAATAAACATTTTTTTATTGTGTATGTGTGTGTGTGTGTGTGTTTTGTCTTGCTTTGTTTTATTTTAAGAGGGCAATAGACCTTCACTGGAGAAGATTAGACATCTTTAATGGAAGATACAGAAGAAAACCTAAATAAGATTTATGAATACGACTAATATTTTAAGATTACTAGTTTTCTCAAAATTTTATCTGTAATTCTAAGGAAAATCCCTACAAAAATTTTATGAAAATTAGCAGACTAACTCTAAGATTTATAAGGAAAAATCTAAGACCCTAAAATAGTCCACCTTGTGATAAAGGTAATAGATGCACAGGCAAACTGACCGGAAAGTGAAGGATCAGTAACAAATGGTTCTGGGAATAAAACCCAGCTTCTCTGAAGGAGCAGCTCATGCTCTTACCTTCTGAACCACCTCTCCAGCCCAGACCTTGACCTCCTAAGAGTCCTGGGAATATAGGCAATGCACTACCATACTGTGAGGGACTGAACTCATGAATGTGGGCACGCTAGGCAGACACCCTACCAGCTAAGATAAATCCCCACTCTGAAATGGGGTTCTTTATACCATTCAAAATTGTCTGAAGATACCAGAGATATAAATTTCAAAAACAAATACCAGAGATATAAATTTCAAAAACAAAAAGTTCAAAATACTGAAAAAAAGAGTTAAAACTGATTACAAATAAAAAATTTTTAAAAGGTGTCATGAAGATAAAAGGAGAACTCAGGCAAGGAGAGGAGAGATATAGTATACATGATTGGTTAAAAACAGGACCCAGAACATTCAACTTTTCTCCTTGAAATTAATTAGGATGCAAACAACATATTTCAAAGCAGAGGAAATAATAATGGTTAATAAAGAGCTTAATCTCATTCGTCAAGTAGGAAATATAAATAAGGACACAGGAGATGCCACTCTGAACCCCCAGAGACAAAAGCGGCAGAGTTGGACAAGAAGCGACGGATGGAGACACAAGGCAGTGCAACAGTTGGGCAGCCTGACCCCATGAAGGCAGTCCTCCTGAGCTAAGTATCTACAACAGGAACAGGAAAGGTGACGAAGGCGGCCAGGATAAAGAAAGGAAAGCACACAAAGCTCCTGATTGGTAGACTGGGCACAGCAGTATTTACATTATAAGCAGTGGATTATAATTCAGAAATAAAAATGCACTATGGTGATACAAAGTACTGTTGAATCTTAAAAATAATGCTGAATACAAAAATTATAGATAAATTGTATGATATAAATTTATGTTATAAAGCTCAAAAATAAACAAAACTTCTATTGTGGCAAAAGGTTTGCAATTTTGCTGTCAGTGTAGAGGCAAAGCCAACAGAAGAGAGAAGTGAACTGCTCAGCCCACAGCCCGCAGCTCACCAGCTCCGGGGACTCCAGCATGGACATCCATGCGTATGTACACACACACTCACACACGTGTGCATAACCAGAAATAATAAAGACAAAAAACCTGCTGGCACGCACTTTTAATCCCAGTGCTCGGGAGGCTGAGGCAGGCAGATCTCTGTGAGTTTGAAGCTAGCCTAATCTATAGAGCGAGTTCCAGGACAGTCAGGGCTACTATTACACAGAGAAACGATCTTGAAAAACAAAACAAAAACCTTAAACACTATAATAAATTAAGATAATAATAAATACAAATATCTCTAAGTGCAGAGAGAAATGAACCACAGGCAAAGGGCACGGATGAGTCTGAGCTGAGAAGGAGTCTTTAGTATTCATTGCATCTGTGCCCTCATAACACATCTGTGTGATAAACTTTAATTTATGCTAAGGATGACATCAAAGTAAATGCTATTAGATAACATATTTCACATAGTTTGATCATGGTAGAGCAGGGAGCGATGAAAACCAGGTAAGGTGGTTGTTGCAGAACTGGAGGTGCGACTAGCCCAGCACCAAAGGGATGGATCTGCCTCCAGATGATTAAGTCTGAACACAGCAGCGCCATCTTGAAGGCACAGGCAGGCAGAAACCAGAAGATATTGAGCAATGGCTACATTACTTGTTTTTAAAATTTTTTACCTAACAGCTGCACTGTGAGATGGGTCTAAATGGGAAGAAAAAATAGAGAGACTCCCATCCCACCGACCCAGAATCCCCTCACAACCCCAGCTAATAAATACAAATAGCTGTAAAAAATTCTCAGAAGGAAGAGACACAGGGAGAAACCCAAATTATGTAAATAAACTTTGTCCAACCTCTGGCTATCCCCTGAAGTAGAAAAACAATATGAGCAGGGCTTGTGAGCATTTTGACCCGCATGGAAGCTTTAAGGATTCCAGGCCTGAGGACAGAGGTTCTGTCTGTCCATGAAAACATGCACCCTTAGCATGTGGAATCATTCGAGCCACAGCCCTGAGAAGTCACATCCACACTGGGCCTTGCCCTTCAACCCCCTATGCAGTCATCCACTAGACGACCACCGGTTGACCTCCAACAGCACCGTGTGAAACAGGCAAACAGCCCAGTTCCGTCTGAAAGCCTGACCCACAAAATTGTGTGGTCTAAGAAATGAGGCCGCTGCTCAGGACAAGCAGGTGCCACAGCGCCAGATAACCGAAATATCAGTCACATGAAGATCACAGAGAGGAAAGACTGAGTAGTTATTATACCAGAAGAGGGAGCTGGCATACGTCTCCAACAATATAGCAGCTATCATAAATACCAACCTCTATTCATAATTATACTGTATTTCCCATGTAAGTTTCCCTTTGGTAAACAGAACAAAAAGCTCAACATACCAGTTTGTGATTTAAGTCAACTAGCAAAACATTCCAATGATTCACTTAAAGAGGAATTCTGAGATTCACTGAAAACACGTAAGGTGATGATTTACCAAATTCCCTGCGGATTATATTCCTGAATTTATAATGGGAAAGCAGACTTATGACTTTGGACAAAGAATTATTCAAAAACAACTAAGTTCTCCTTAACATCAAAAGAATTTTTCTAAGATGGACCGTTTTAAACACCTTTCCGGACCCTCGGATTGGAGACATCCATCTACTTTTCCACTAAAATCAAGTCTGCAGATCAGGAAGCCAGGACCTTGGACGTGAATGTACAAAATGCTCTAAAAGGAAAACTTCCTCCCCGAGAGCTTAATCCTTCCCCACAGTGGGACCCAGCAGCTTCCCCACAGTGGGACTCCTGGAAAGAAAGGCTGTGGGAGTGGACACAGGTGCAGGGGGGAGGGGACACCGAGCCTGTTCCAGCCACTTCCTGTGGGCAGCGCAATGAAACCTGCACGAGCATCCGGAACAGAATCAAGAGCCCTGAACCAGACCCCGGAGCCCAGCTCCTTTAATTAGTCCTCACACTTAGCGGCTTTTGTCTCAGATGATGAAGAAGTTATTTTAGGGTTCCAGCTGACTCTTTTGTGGCCTCCTGATTCAAACACAAGAAAATGTCCCTGGTGCTAAACACTGGTGAATAGGCTCACAGAGTCACCAAAACTGCTACAGGAAGAAATTTCTCCTCTCTAAAAATGTCAACTTTAGAAGCAATGCTGTCCAGTTACCAGAGCACTGAGAGGCTGTGAGGCTAAAGCCACACAACGAACCTCAAGGTCTAGGCTGGAAGTAAAATGACGACAGGGTCGGACGCCTTGCTAATATTCAACACTTCCTCCTGCTGCAGACAGAAGCACCACTGAGCAAATCATATTTAAGGGAAAAGTGCTGACAGCTCATCAACTGATTTTCAATGAAAATGCTAAAAAAAATTAATAAAGAAGTTAAGCCATTGAAATACAGTTTCACCAATTAGCTTAATGTCAGAGAATTCTAATTAGGTGCCTAGAGATTGCTATTTAGTGTTTAAGCCTTCAGAGTGCCAAATTCTCCTTTTCACACAAACTGGTTGCAAAATTAAAGACATTAGGCAGCCTTAATTACATTATCAGAACAGCTGGGATTAGGCAATCTCTGAAGTCAAGACGGCATTCTTTTGTCCGGGATGGAAATCCCCGGCTTTCCAGGGTGCTGGATTTTGGTGCCATTCCATATCTCATCCATACAAAGCAAGCTGCATTAGAAACAAAAAATTTGCAGACAAAGAACGGAGTAACGTGCAGCAAATAATGAACACATTACCGAAAAAGAAAAGGTAAGTGCAAAGATTAAGCCTGAAATCAGTAGGTTTTGCTAACACCTACTGGCGACTGGCCTGGCAACCCCCTGGTGGCAGCCAGACTGAGGGAAAGCTCCCCGGGCCAGCAGAGACAACTCTGTTATCTGAAGCTAAAGCGCTTCCACGCCTCGTCCTGGGTGGGGACCAGCTGCTCCTGTTCCTACACACTCCCGCCAACACAATACCTCCCGTGTGCTTCCATTGTTCATTAAGCTATGTTTTCTTGCATGTGAGAGTCCTCTTTTTAATTCTAATTTCTGAAGCAACAGGATATCCTCTTTAGCCTCCTCCTCATCCCTTCCATATTCCTCTACATAGCCCCCTCCTTTTTTTTTTTAAGGACCCACCTAACAGCTTGATTTTTTTTTAATTGAAAAATGGTGAAAATGAGGATTAGTGGTAGGAAAGGGTAAATTCTTGCAAGGTGAGTGGTCAACCTGGGCGTGGTGGAACAGGCACTAACCTTTAACCAGAGCTTCCCCATCCTCCAGATCCCGACTCTTCGCAAACCTAAGAATTGTTCTAACTTCCAAACTCTAATTTCTAACTTTAGTTGTGGGGGCTACGCAGATGGGTTAATGGGTAAAGGCACTTGCTGATGAGCTTGATCAACTTCCAGGACCCACATGGTCCAGGGAGAGAACCATTCTGCAGGTTGTTCTCTGATCGCCACTGTGCACCTGTGCACACCCCAACTCATTCTCACCCCCTCCCCCCGAATGTAATGAAAACTCATTTCAGTCGTCGAGCTTATGCTAGGAGGATCCTCTCAGCTGACGGCCCTCCTCTGCATCACTGCTATCGCCTCTGTCTGTTCGCCTCCAAACCCGTTCTCTCCTGTCTGAAACCCAGCTCATGTCATTCCCTGACTGAGACTGCGCGGTGGTTTTCCACTCCATGTAAAATGAAATCCAAACCCATGGCCCGTGGACTCTAGAAATCCCACCTCTGCCTCGTTACTCACTGGCACCTGGTTTCAGAACCGACTGGTGGAGAGAGGATCAGAGGTTAAAAGACAGAGTTCCACTCCCAGCACCTATGCAAGGCAGGTCACACCAACCACCTGTGGCTCCAGCTCCAGGGCGTCTGATGCTTGAGCCTCCTTAGGCACCCAATCTCATGCACACTTGGGCACACGCGCACGCAGACACACACACACACACACACACACACGTTTGTCAGTCTATCTTCCTCTTGTATAGCCAGCACCAGCACCTAGGAGCAAGCCTGAAACAGAGGTATTGTAGAAACATTTCTTAATTGAAGCTGTTAATTGAAACTAAATTAAATTGTTAATTAAGTCAACTGTTAATACCACTTAAAATCACGGTTCAGCTGGAACAAGGGAAAACATCTCAGCAAAAGATAAAACACAGGTAATTTAAAGACCACAGGCTTTCCACAGTGTGTAAGTAAAAAAAACTAAGTGATATGTAAAAGTAATACTTCAAACTATATACATACATACATATGTGCATATACATACATAGGTTTCTATTAGATCTGGATGACTTCAGATGTAAAGTGACTACAAAACCAATCTTATCAAAGAACATAAAATTCTACCTGTCCCGCCAACTCCAGCCGCTTGTTGCCGTAATAGTCTCTGTCGTCGACTTTGTTGTCTCCTTGGGCCAGAATCACCCTTCGCACCATCACTGCTGTGTAGATGCACTTAGCTCGGAAATTGAATTCCTTCACCTGGGATTCAGAAACCGAGAACACAGTTTGCGATGGCGCATGCTAAATGAAGGTGCTTCGAGAGAAGAGTAAATGTCACGTTCAAATAAGAAAGGAATTAACTGCTGTAATTCTTGGTCTATAAACTTCCAAAGAGGTGTTTAGACTTTCTGTCTCTGCAGTTAATGCCCCGGGTAGTTTTCCTCCAAGTATAAGGACTGTAACTGCTTCACTTCCTATGGTCTCCATGCCACTCAGTCGCTGCCCACTGTGGACTGGCCTGTAGTGAGTCTCACTGGGATGTGGTGGAAATGATGCCAACCCTTAAGTCTGCTGGCATGTTCACTGTCTTGAGTCCTGAGGCATCAGAGGGCAAGTCTAGGACACAGTGGAAAGCAGCGCATTTGGCTGTGAGCAAGGTGGACACCCAGCCCAGGGAAGTCGTCAGATGATTCCAGTCTCAGCTGCCCTTTGCAACTTCACGACAGGCCCAAGACAAGCAATCCTCTCCAACTGTGGGTTAGGACTAGTGAACACAGACCAGCGAGAGATACAACAGAGTTATGTTTATATAGTGATAATATATTCTCAGTTACTATTTACAGAATTCTGTGTTCCATTTCATTTTCCTGGACTTCATGTTGGGTAAGTTGAATTAATCACCTAATTCTTCTGGCTACTTAATAATCAAATCACAGTTGTTTTGCTTATTGGTGAGGAAAATATTTTATTTATCACATTTTTAATTTTCATCAAAGCCTAGTTCACATTGCCCTTTCACATACATAAATGCTAGTGGACTTACAGGTAGAAGTAAACATGAATATTCATAGCAGTCATTCCTGCTACACTCTTTGGTTCTTTAATTCATTTTACCCATCTCCCTTCTAACTACTAAATGCTTGAAACCCAATCCTAGACCTAAACTGAAATTATTTCATTCTGAGCACATTTTTCCAGGACAATGTCCACAATCACACGGAAATGGGAACCCTCTACACTGATAACTGCACATGACTTGTAGACTATATCCATGACTTGTAGACTATACCCATGACTTGTAGACTATATCCATGACTTGTAGACTATACACATGACTTGTAGACTATATCCATGACTTGTAAATGATACACATGACTTGTAGACTATATCCATGACTTGTAGACTATATCCATGACTTGTAGACTATACATATGACTTGCAGACTATACATATGACTTGTAGACTATACATATGACTTGTAGACTATATCCATGACTTGTAGACTATACANCTTGTAGACTATACACATGACTTGTAGACTATATCCATGACTTGCAGACTATATCCATGACTTGTAGACTATACACATGACTTGTAGACTATACATATGACTTGGAGACTATATCCATGACTTGTAGACTATATCTATGACTTGAAGACTATATCCATGATTTGTAGACTATATCTATGATTTGTAGACTATACTTATGACCTAGAGACTATACACATGACTTGTAGACTATATCCATGACTTGTAGACTATATCCATGATTTGTAGACTATACATATGACTTGAAGACTACACACATGACTATAGACTATATCCATGACTTACAGACTATACATATGACTTGTAGACTATATCCATGACTTGTAGACTATACACATGACTTGTAGACTACTATACACATGACTTGTAGACTATACACATGACTTGTAGACTATACACATGACTTGTAGACTATACCCATGACTTGTAGACTATATCCATGGCTTGTAGACTATATCCATGACTTGCAGACTATACATATGACTTGTAGATTTTATATATATATATACATATATATATATGACTTGTAGACAGTATCTATGACTTGAAGACTATATACATGACTTATAGACTACCAACAGCAGTTCAGACATAACTTGGAAGAAAGTAGTGTTACTTCATTATGAAGAAACCTGAGTTCAGAAAATTCAAATTAGTTCCAAACTGAGATCTGGAAAATTGCATCTCTAACTCCAAGCTCTCTTAGCTGTTATCCACTTTTCTGTCTGGAATTTTAAACTCTTTCCAATCATCCAAAAGAGCCTAAAACAGAGTTCAAATACAGCTTCAATAACAGTAACTTTATAATTTTCTGAATTAGATCACAGACATAGAAGCAGAAGCTACAGAGCAGGGCAGGCATATATACCATTTGCTCACAAGTGTTTTAAGGTAAGAAAACTGAACCTGAAAGCCACTACAAGGCCGGCCTACATCCACAGGTTGCCTGAAGGTGTAGTTTGTAGCCCTGGGACTGGATCATACATGATGAAACACTTGGGAGCTCTGATTTAGCACTGAGGGAAAGGATGGCTCCTGGCAACGCCCCACATGCCACCACGACTGATGTATAATGATGAGCTAACAGAAACACCACCCACTGCAAGGCCACCAAGCAGGCTCCAGCTTCTCTTTGCACAATCACCAGCTATGGATGAGAGTCTTCACTGGACGTACAGAAGCTAGACACCATG
This sequence comes from Dicrostonyx torquatus, assembly GCA_028555095.1. Taxonomy (NCBI): domain Eukaryota; kingdom Metazoa; phylum Chordata; class Mammalia; order Rodentia; family Cricetidae; genus Dicrostonyx; species Dicrostonyx torquatus. Next base: position 1,123,153 of record JAQHUG010000261.1, on the reverse strand, counting down.
GAATTCAAGGTCATGGAGACAACCTCAGCAAATGAACATTTTAAAGAAATGATACAGCCAATCCTGACTACAAACAACTGCTGATAATGGGAGCTAAGTTCCAATAGGGCAGGAGAGTGCTCTAGCTCTTGGGGACACATTTCAAACAGCAGAAACCGTATCCCAGAGTCTTTGGGAGGAATTTATGAATCTCGCAGACATCATTCATTCATAGCTGGCAATTACTCACCGGTACATGGGTCAGAATGGTAGAAGCCAGGAGTTCTCTTGCTTCTTCTATTTTTGTTTTCTTTGGTCCACCTCCCCACATTCTTTGTCTTCTTACTTTATTCCCTATATATTTTAGTGCCTATAAAAGAACAAAGGAGTGTTTGAATTACATCACTGGAGATCATCAGTGCCAATGGGCTGTTACAAGCAAAGAAGACAAGGACCCTGGGCACACAGACGGCTGCTTTGTGAATAAAGTCTCTATCATGAATCAGTAACAACACGCTACAGCACACTGACGACCTAATCACACGTTCCCTTGAACCACATCATTTGATTTTTAAAAATATTTTATTTCTATAAAATTGACACATAATTATTTATAGGGAATTGAGAAACCATAGATAAGAAATGTATTTGTGTCTATTTATAAGGCGGTCATCAGTTCTTCACTCAGAATATCACAGATGGGACTGTTCACATTTTAAAAAATATATAAAAAGGAAACATTTTAAGATTTCTACACTAAGAGCTACAGGGAAAAGAAAACCCAATAAATGCTGAATGAATGTCATGAACTAGATAACTTGATGGCATGACTTACAGTTGAAATTCACTCTAAATTACATAATAGGTCATTTTATTCCCAGCAGGATTTAAAAAACCCAAAATTGGTTGATTCTTAAGTCCTGGGTACTACAATTTACATGGATATGCAAGGGGCTTGGATAGCTGAAGCCATGGTTTCAACTATAAAACTACAGTAGCCAGGCAGTGATATCACAGGCTTCAATCTGAACCCTTAGGAGGCAGAGGCAGGTGGATCCCTTGAGTTCAAGTTCACCCTGGCCAGCCAGGGCTACACTGACAGACCCTGTCTCCAGGATGAAAATGATGTAACCGCAAATGGGGAGAGAAAGACAGAAATAAATCACAAGCCCTCAACAACCCCACACCGAGGGATTAACTGGCTCTTGACAAAATTGTTCAAACAAGTCAATGAGAAGAGCTGTCCTTTGAATGACTGGTGGAGAAACACAGCTCAGTGCCCAAACGTGCACAGGAGCCTGGGCGTCCACATCACATTGAAAGGAAAAACTAATCTCAGATAGGACTTGAGGCCTGCCAAGTGTTGGTACACGGGGTTTTAATGCCAGCAACAGGGAGGCAGAAGCAGGAGGATTTCTGAGTTTGAGGCCAGCCTGGTCTACAGAGTGAGTTCCAGGACAGTCTGGGCTACCTAGTCTTAAAAAACAAACAAAACAAAAAAAGACTTTGTATCTAACATGGAAACTAAAAGTATATGATTTCTAGAAAAAGACACAGGCAATCCTAATTTGGAGTGGGCATTGAAGAGGATACAGAGGAAACAGGACTGTAGGAGACAGAGGTCAACAACAGTGTGGAAGCAATGAAAGAGGGGCAGTGTTTGCAATGTGAGCGCTGGATATGGGGTTTATGTCCAGGCTTCATTTATATTTTGTTTGTTTTGGTTTTTTTAGACAGGGTTTCTCTGTGTAGCCCTGGCTGTCCGGGAACTCACTTTGTAGATCAGGTTGTCCTTGAACTCACAGATCCACCTGCCTCTGCCTCCTGAGCACTGGGATTAAAGACATGTGCCACCATGCCTGGCTCAGACTTCATTTTTAAAAGGAGTCTGAAATTCATTAATAAAAAGATGAACAACTTAGACAGTGAACAAATAACCAGTTTGAACCCCTCACAAAGAAAGTCAGTGACTGATTCACACATCAAAAGCGCTTGACATAATTTGCCATCAGAAATGAATATTAAGACTACAACAAGAAAATGCTACACACCTGTAGAACATCTAAAAAAGACACAACAGCAAATACTGTGAGAACAAGAACAATTGGACTTGTTAACTGCAGTCAGTAATTAAATGGTATGATCATTTGGGGATTGGGAAAGCTTGGCAATCTCAGCTTTATAAAGGTCAAATGTGCACTGTCCTCTTGCCCAGTAACTCGACTCCTTATGTATTCACTCAAAAGAAATGAAAACTTGTCCATACAAAGATTTGTTAATGGTAGCACTGTTCAAAAGCAAAGGAAAGAAGATCCAAATGAACATCAATACCAAAAGGGAAAAGCTGGCGCAGACATTAGTATTAAACAGTAAAAGGGACGGACTGCATGGATAAACAACATAAAAAGGAACAACAAACAAGAACCAAAAACTTTCAGAAAAAATTTGGACAGTATGCTTAGCAAAAGTTAGACCCAATACACACAACCTAATTCCATACACAAAGTTAGACACAGTACACACAACCTAATTCCACACACAAAGCCCTGGAACAAATAAGGAAAAAGCATCCTGTATCGGGGTGCGGTAGTGCGTGGGGTGTCAGCGGGCGGACCTAAGGAAACACTGTCCACTCTGTAAAGTCACATGATTAAAGTCACTCACCTCTAGACGCGGGCAGACCCTGACATGCTTAGTAAGCAACAAGAACTGGATGGGGAAGAAGCCCACTTGGCAGGAAATGCGAGTGATAGGCAGCTTGATGCTCTCTAAACGGAGAGGTCATTGACGTTCTCTCCCTTGGAAAGGGCACAAGATTCCTCACTTTGAAGAAAAACTGAAAGGGGTACAAGGAGGGGGGAATCCCTTCTGACGTCACACTGCCGACTCTTCCCTGGGTACCCACAGTATGAGGGCTGCAGAAACAGTCTACCAAGGCAGGCCAAAATACTATTCCTAGCAACATCCCCCAAAAGGCATCTATACACCAGAGCCCTTGACAGTGATAAAAACCATATAAATAACACAGAGCTAAGGCTTCATGACAGAGGAAATGGTGGAGGCTAAGAACAGGCATGAAAACAAACAACGCCTAGACTGTAAGACAACCGGCTGAAGCAGCACGTCTTCAGAAGGGCTCAGGGCTGTCTGTGCTGTGCAGTATCCTCCAAGATCCAAACACTCCATCTCAGAGAAGCTACTAGAGCAGCAAGGTAAACGACTCAACAGAGCTTCAGGAAGTCCCTGAACCCGACCACATTCACCAGGACCCGCCCTGCCAAAAAAAGCAAAAGAATCTGAGAATTCCTCCAGGAAAAGTGGAACTGCAAAGGAGACTTAAAAAAAAAACAAAAACAAGCTGCAGAGAAGACCTGGAAGAAGCCGGACCAGCCGAGCTGCCTGGAAGAGCTTTAGACCAACTGAGGCACCTGGGAAGGACTCTCTCCAACCTGGTGAGCTGCC
>JAQHUG010000261.1:1089581-1104805 GCA_028555095.1 Dicrostonyx torquatus | reverse complement strand
GCGCCCACTGCTGCTGCCAGGAGAAGAAAAGGAAAGCATTTCCTCCAGCTTTACAAAACATTCTACAATTAGTAAGAACCAAGGCTCTGCCTGGCCCTTACTCTAAGGATCCACAAAGTAACTCCATGAGATAGCTACTGCTTCCAGAACACTCCTGAGGGAGTCAGGCAAAGCAGACATTAATTTGCTCAAGATCAAGTGATGGGGCCGAGCTCCAGGCAGTGGCTCCAACTGCGACTTCTCTCACCTGCCGATGGGTAAGGCGTTGCGGATTATCCTCTGGCTGCCTCGGGTGTACTCAATGTCCACTGTGATGGGGGCAGAGTAAGTCATGTCCCTCAACCGGCACTGCAACAGATCACAGTTATGGCCCCTCTGCTCTCCAGAGCTCCCACTAGGAGCACGGCCCACGCCAAACTGAACCTTCCCCAAGAAGGGGATGACATCATGTACTGGCCTACTTATTGGTATAATATCCCTGGTCTTGCCAGTCTAAAGACGGAACATTAACTGAAGAGTAATTTTCTTCTCATTAACCTGGTACAAGTGACATGTTACGTTTGGTTCCACATCATTACAACAATCAGACTGCTCCTTGCAAATCCATCCATAGAGACTAATCAATGAGGCTGGTGACATGGTTCAAAATTGTGAACTATCACAGAGGTAAGAAAAGTGTAGAAACTACAGCATAAAACACCTTCCCAAGAGACAGCTGCACACACAGACTCATCACACCATGCTACCAGCTCTTAAATCATCAGGCGGATTGGAGAAATTGTTGGGACGTGTGTTAGCTTGACGTGGTAAAGCTAAAGAATACTTTCACCACACGCGAATTCTCCAGTGCCTTCACATTGCTATGCCCAGTTATACGGCGGTTTACAGCTTCAGGACAGAATTTCTCTGAACACTACCCACACAACTCTTTGTGTTAAATTCCTTCTGTGGCTTCTACTGAAAGTCAGGTTTAAATTTCTTTAAACTTTTCCAACAGTGGCTCAGATTTTAAAATTATAAGTTTCCTATTCCTGGCCAACAAAATTTGTTTATGTGGGGATAAAGGAATGGCTCAGGGGTTAGGAGCACCAGCTGCTCTTCCAGAGGACCCAGCCTCAATTAAAACAAAAATCTTAAGAGTATACATTAAGAGCAGACTCTAGGTCAAAACAAGGCAAGATGCACAATTACCTCATGAGGGGACACTGGTCTCGTTACATTGAAACTTTCTTCAACATCGGGAAGGCCAACGTAGATATTAAGATATCTGAAAGACAAATTTCTTTCATCAGTTATATGTCTTTAAGAACATGCACAAGTGATCCCTGAGTCTTTGGAAAGCCCCTTGCTGAGGACGACAAACAAAAGTGATTACTGACTTATTCTGGAAGTGACAGTTCCTATAACTTCACAACTGAGAGGAAATGCTATCACAGTATTCTGTGAATGCACGTGTGTGGTGTATGACTGTACATGTGTGTGCACAGGTGCACTGGAGACAAGGCATCGATGCTGGGCTGCTGCTTCTACTGCTTTCCACCGCGAGTATTTTTAAAGATTTACTTTTATTTTATGTGTTTGAGTATTTTGTCTGCATGTAAATACACTGTGTGCATGCATGGTACCTGCAGAAGCAAGAAGAGGGCACTGGCGCCCTGGGAACCAGAGTTAAAGAGGGTTCTCAACCACAAGGTGGGCACTGGAAACCCAAGTCCTCTGCAAGAACAACCAGTGCTCTTATCTCCAGTCCCTCCACCTTCTTTTTTTGAGACAGGGTCTTTCATTGAATATGAATTAACCAGCTGAGTTAACTACATCCAGGCTCTGGAACAGCTGTCTTCATACACCCAGCGCTATGGAAAGATGCAGACACTGCTGCACCCAGCTTTCACATGAGGGCCTGGAGTCCAAAGTCAGCACGCCATCCACATAGCCATCCCCTGCTCTCCTGGGTATAGCTTTAGAAGATAACGCAGGTAACACTTGCAAGTAAAGATATATGCACAAAAGGGCTTACCGTGTGACTCACTGTGCAACACTACAGATTCCATGACAAGATTTTTTTCTTCTCTTTTTCACTTATTTTATTTTATTTTGTGGAGGAGGTTGCAAGGGCAGCGGGTGAAATGAAGAGACAGGGAAATGAATGGATGGAGATGCATGGTGAGGAAGACACAAAGAATAAATAAAACAGAGAAAAAAGATAAAGTAGGTTTTAATAGGAAAGCGTTAGAGCTGGTTCTATATAAATAACGCCCAACGAAAACAGCAGCGTGTAAGGCACTGCCTGTGTACGTGAGCATTCAAGCTTGTGTTGAGTTAAACAAAGAGGAGAACTTAAGAGACAAAAGTATATGCCCACTGCTGAAAAGGAGGGAGGATAATGGAGAAGTAACGATGCTCTTAACTACCAGCAGCAGCTGGAAACTGGGTGGAAAGACTGGGAAGGAAGCGACAGCCTTTGAAGATACTGCTCGGCACAGGTCTAACCCTCTAAGGACAGTACTGTGATGCAGTCAAAAAGACAGAGTTGAATTAACCCAGAATCAGACACAAATCTTACTGAATTACCGAGGAATGATATAACTGCTCTGTCCTTGGGAAACAGCAGTTTCCCTTGTATCCTGCAAGGCTGAAGACAGAAAGCACAGTGCACGACTGTCCTCGAGTTAGTGAACATTCTTGCAGACATAGCAGTATGAGGTTACCTGGTATATAACCCGAGGTTGAAATTCTTAAAAATCAATTACAGATATATGAACCCCATTTCTCACTGCCAGGATAAGGAAGGGTAGACTGTTAGGGTGAGTTGGTATTGTTAGCCTCAGTCTAAAGTCTCTAATACAAACAAAGGGAACAGGACATACATGTGTGCATGAACGTGTTAGTGTATGCACATGTCTGCCTTAGTGTTCATACGCTGATGTACAAGTACTACCTTCTAATAAAAGAATAAGGCACCTTGAAGGAATGGTTGGTTCCCTGATGGGGACAAAGAAAAGCACAACAAATATAGAGTATAGCTTATGGCTCCAGAAAGAAAAGTGGTTGTTGAAATATCGTAAGAGCCCATCTGGAAAGGACATGGACTCAAGCTGAAGAATTTCCCTATGGCAAAGCTAGGATAATCAAAGTAAGAATAATAACACTGGCTTACAAACAACAGAAAACTAAAATCTATGAGCCTGGACTGATATATACAATATACAATATAATATACAAAAGGTACACTGAGGGCACGGGAACATTAGAAACTGAAAGAATGACAGGCGGTGGTGCACGCCTTTAATCCCAGCATTTGAGGACAGCCTGATCTACGCAGTGAGTTCCAGGGAAGCCAGGGCTACACAGAGAAACCGTGTCTCGGGGAAAAAAAAAAAAGGGTGTTGGGGGAAGACTTATAATTATCACACAGTAGTAACTCTTATGGGTAAGAACCATTAAATCGGTAGCGAGGAGTCGTGTGTGTAGCTCAGTGTGGAGAACTGGTCTTGTAAACACAAAGTTTGGGGTTCAATCCCAGGCACAATAAATTTTTCTTAAAGAATCAAATAAGATTAGAGGTAAAAATATCGAGGTTTACATTGTCTAAAGGATCTCCCCATAGGTAGTAACTATATAGAGAAAAGAGTATTCTTACAACGGAGAATTCTGAAAGACAAACAGCACATTAACCGAGAAAACAGTGTTAAAATCACCAGCCATAAAGGATATTGGCGACTGTACCCTCTGACGTGAGCCAGCAAAAATGGCAGAAACATTGTGAGGTTGTTATGGCTTAAAGTCTGTAACTTAACCTAATGAGTGAGTAAGTCCCAAATACTCAGAAGGACCCCTGTGCAAAATCTCCTCATGCTGGGGAACCTCCTTCAGCCAATGCCCTTTGAGAGGCTGGACTAGGTTGGGTGTGACCTTGGGTACTGCGCTCTCGCCCCCCTCCCGCCTAGGTGCTGGGTTTGGTTCCTGCTCCCCTTTCAGAGCCAGTGCGGGACTACTTTATCTGTGTTCTCCTTCACTGTCAGACTACTCAGATGTGTCATGGCCAAGAAACACTGGGCAAGACGGAAGACTATCAGATTCCGGAGACCAACAAACACAACCGCAGCCTTGAACAGATGCCTCGGCAATCCAACAGCCCTTGAAGAGGACCTGAAGTTGGGTTCCCAGCACCGCCCCGGGAATGGTGCCTCCAAGGGCACTTGCGCTCAGCTATACACAAACTCCCACATAAAAAGCTGGAGGATCAGAACATCCTGACTCTGTCTACGATTCCGAGCCATCTCATTACAGGTCAAGTCAGTGCATCCCTGTCTTTTTGAAAACCTTGGATCTGAACAGGTCTTGACCCATTTTCTGGAATTTGACATGTACTGCACCCTATACACTGATCTCCATCCTGGTAAGTTCTGTGAAATAATTCTGAAATGTTCAATTAAGTGCCTAGGTAACCAAAATTCATCTGGAAATCGACCAACCCTTGACACCTCCCAGTCTTACAGTTCTCAGGGTTACATGAACCCCACTTTCTTCTCTTTCTCCCATGTTGGATGCTATTTTCTCAAAACCCACTTTAGGGAGATAGCCTCATCTGACAGAAAATAAAGCTTGCATAATTTGACCAAAGAATTAGGGTCTTGGTCATTACTCTTCTGTGGTGGGATTAACAAAAGAAAGACAGCCTAACATGGGGCCAGGGACTGATTCTAGTACAAGAAATAGGATGGATGGGAAAACACCAAGTCAGGCCTATACTTCAGCAGGCGGCACTCCATAAATGTAACTTCCTGGTTCTGAGGACTGGGGTCTGATCACAGACAGGGAAGTGACACATGCTGTGCAAAGAATACTGAGCACTTTTTCTCAACAATGTCTCTACATCTATAACTCATCAAAAGAAAGGCCTGCCTCGAAGAACTAAAAGTTTTAGTAACTTTTCAATAAAATTCTATTTACAATCAATTAAAAGCTAAATGTGAGCAGTTGACAATTAGTTTCCTGAATGGGTAAACAATGGCTGTACAAAAGAGACATGACAGAGACAGCCATGCTAGTATTTAGAAAACAATCAGAATAAACGAAGAGGAGCTGGTTTCTTACTTGAGGTACCACATGGGGTCAGCGTCGCTTGTAACCTTCTCGTTGGCTTTCATTATCTTCTTTATCTGCAGCAGAAGTGCAAGGTTAGGGACAGAACTCCAGCTTCCAACTGGTCCTCAATCCAGCTTGAATCCTGGATGCTTACCTCGACATTAATGAAGTAGTTGAAGGAGTCTATGTGCTGCTTCACAAGGCCTTTCACCTAAACACGGAAGAATAAAATCAAGAAAGGATAAAGGATGGCAATAAAGCACAGGTGACATGCGTTACTCTGGCCACGGGAACCAAAGTTTCTCAAGTACAAGTAAGGGAAAGAAAAATAAATGCATTTAGTTAGAAAAAATTGAAAGGACCATCTAGAGACTCGTTGTGTTATAAATAACCAGTGATTATTAAAATCAAACAAATAATTACCTTTAAAAATGCTGGAAGCAGCCTCCATTTTTCCTGTGGACCAAACAACAAGAACATGAGAACTCTGCGGCAGTAACCACAAAACACAACGACTTCGATGCACCACGTTTATCACAGTACACAGGAAGAAAAGCAAAAGGGGGAAATTTTTCATATAAGTGCTGCTGTAAGCATGTTTATACATGTGCATGTGCACACACACATCCCCGGGTACCACAGGTCTCCCTACACATGCTATAGCCTCTTCTCGATGACAAGATCCCTAACTCTTCTCACGTTCAGTCTCACGGCACATCTAAGTGAGGCGTGGAGTCCATCTGAGCGCGGTGAGAGAGTCAGACTTCTCTGAGTCCAGCCACCTCCAGGACTCAGGGGTCACTGAAGGACCCTCCCCTCTTCAGCTGTGTGACTTGCCTTCTGGACCACTACACACCACGGCAGCCTCTTCACTCATCTCAGCTCCTGAGGTAAGGCCCACGGACAGCGGGGCTTTGTGGCAAACACAGACTGGCTTTAACTTCAGGGACCTGAGAGCCACTAGAAAGTTCTGAGGGGAAGGGTCACGTGACAGCTTTGTGCATCTCAACTAGATCATTCTGGATGCCAGGTGCAGATGAGTAAGTCAGGCAGTAGGAAGGTGACTTAGCTAACTGGCTGACTGCAGGAGCCCAGGCTGGTAACAGCGCAACCAGAAAATGAGAAATTGTTAGCTCGGAGACATGATCTGGAGCAAAGTCAGTGAAATTTGACAAGAGACTACACGGCTCCCCTGAGAAAAAGTGAAGTTAAAATGAACAGCAGGGTTTCTGGTCTGAGGAGTAAGAGGCACTGAGCCAGCACAGTGAGTACACAGATGGGCACGTGTGTAGGAGCAGCAGGTTTTCAGGGTTTGCGGTGCTGGGAGTTCGGTTGGTGCATGTTTAGTCTGAGCTACCAATCAGACATTCAGAGAGAAATGTCAAATGGGCAGCAGATGTCTAAGGAGCAACGGAAAAGAGTTGCACAAAATGAGAACAAAAGCCTCGTGCAGGAACACACCCTTTAATCCTAGTGCAGGGACACACATTTTAATCCTAGTGTAGGGACACACCCTTTAATCCTACTGCGGGGACACACACTTTAATCCTACCGTGGGGACACACCCTTTAATCCTACTGCGGGGACACACCCTTTAATCCTAGCACACGGAGGGGAGGCAGAGGCAGGCAGATCTCTGTGAGTCTGAGACCAGCCTGGGGTACATACTGTTGTATGGCTGCCAGGAATACATAGGGAAACCCTGTCTCAAAAACTGGAGAGGAAGAGAGAGAGCGATCAAAGATTTCTAACATCTAAAAACGAGGGTGTGAGGAGGCCCCAGAAAGCAGGCAAGCTGGTCTCTGATAATAGAAAGTAAGAATGGTTTTTGTTTTGCTTTCTTTGAGGGGAGGAAGGGAGCTGAAAAGATTGTAAGAGAAACTTTTGGGGTGAAGGAAATGTTCTAGAGTATATGTTGGGTAACAGCTGTCTGGGTATTTGCAAATATCAAAACCAAAGCAACCAACACTCAATATCTGCAATATTAAGTTGCATTATATCTGAAAAAGAGCAAACAATTACAGCTTGAATTTCATGCTGACATCTATGTGACCTGGCCTACAGGACCCTGGAAGAGGCAGACCAGTTCAGAAGATGCCAGAAGGTGGAACTCTAAATCAATATGACTGGTGCCCACACAACAGAGGGGATTCGGACAGGCACACTCAGGAACACTGTCACGTCAAGATGAAGCCAGACGTCAGGGGGTACTTCTGAACACAGAAGACACAAAGACTCTCAGTAAACCAGCAGGCACTAGGGAAGAGGCAGGCAATCAGCTCGACCTTGGACTTCCAGCCTTCAGAAATGGGAGAGATTAAATTTCTGGTTTGTGCACTCTCCAGCTGTGGTACTTTGTTTCAGCGATCCTATATAATCCTCTAACTTTTCAAATCTGCTCCCATATTTCAAAATTTCCCTTGAGTGCCCAGTGAAATTCCTCCTATCACAAAGACAAGAGTACACAGCCCACAGTGGAAAGCACAGTCTGCCACAAACTTGAACTTTCTCATCTCCTCAAGGAAAATGGGAAACCCTACCTTACTTAATCACCCAACTCCTAGATGTGCCCTCAATCACCTTATTAGCTTTTTCTTTGAAAACTATTGAAACCTTTGAGCCAGGCGTGGTGGCTCAGGCCTACAGCCCTGGCAATTAGGAGATGGAAGCAGAAACGGGAGTTCAGGATCAGCCTTGGCTAGATAAACTCAAATCTAGCCTGGGCTACATGAAACCCTGTCTCTACAAAGAAGAGTGAGAAAATGTATTAACAACATTAACCATCCTTGAAATCTTCTTTAGAAATCTTTCTTCAGAAAGAAAGCACAAGATTTGTTGGCAGAATTCTAAGCATTATTATTCCATGAAATCGGTTTAAATTTAGGAAGGCCCCGCCCTTAGGTGTGGTGGTTTGAATAGGAAAGGACCCAGGAGTCCACAGTGGTAGCACAAACCTTTAATCCCAGCTTTGGGAGGCACAGGCTCGCCTGATGTGAGTTACAAGACAACCAAAGCTACACAGAGAAACCATGTCTCAAACAACAAGACAAAACAAACAAAAAAGAATGGACCCGGAGGCTCATATATTTGAAGTTTGGTCACCAGGAGTAGAACTGTCTGAAAGGATTCATAGGTGGTGGCGCACGCCTTTAATCCTAGCACTCGGGAGGTGGGTGGATCTCTATGAGTTCAAGGCCAGCCTGGTCTACAAGAGCTAGTTTCAGGACAGGCTCCAAAGCTACAGAGAAACCCTGTCTTGAAAACAAACAAAAAAGTAAAAAAGAAAAAAAAGATTAGAAGGATTAAGAGTTGTGGCCCTGTTGGAGGAAGTGTGCCACTGTGGGCAGGCTCTGAGATTTTAAAAGCCCATGCCAGGCCCAGTCTGCTTCATACAGACCAGAATGTAAAAGCTTCCAGCCACCTCTCCAGCACCATGCATGCCATCACGTTCCCTGCCACGATGATAATGGGCTAACTGTGAAACAGCTAGCAAGCCCCCAGTTAAATGCTTTCTATTATAAGAGGTGCCTTGGTCATGGTGTCTCTTCACAGCAGCAGGGCAGTGACTAAACACAGGGAAAATCTAAAGTCTGCAGTGTGTTTATGTTTTACCAACTCTGTCAGGGCGATTCCTCCGCCTCTTTCCCACCATTGCTTGTTCTACTTGATCTGAGGGTTTTTTTCTCTTATATGTGTCTACTTTCTTTTTTGTTCTTCTCTCATTCCCATTTGCAGAATAAATTCTGCGCATCCATCACGTGACTTCCGCAGGAAGGCACTGACCCCTTCCTACTGTATCTGTGTGTCCATCATGTGACTTCCGCAGGAAGGCACTGACCCCTTCCTATGGTCTCTGTCACAGTCCCTTGTGTTTCTAATACTGTTAGCTATTTTCTCCAGGCTTATTCTCTGTAGTGGACTCCTTGGATCTTGACATTTTTCCTAAATAAACATAATGAATAATGTTCCTGGCTTTGCCAAAGAAATGCCTAGAATGACACTGGAGACTCAGAAATTGACATTGCACTTGTTTATACTGATTTAGTATTCATTCTCATTTAGTTTCGTGAAGTAAACTACAATTTTATTAGCTAATGAAGATGTAGCTGAACAGTACTTATTAGAGCAATATTTTAATATGCTGAATTAAATGAAAATGTCATTTCCTTTTAGCGGGCTATTTACCATTCAACTCTCTAATTCAGATTTCCTCTACTACTTTCTAGACAGGAGCACCATCTTATTTGAATTATCGTTTCTAGCATGGTAAAAGAAGTTCCTCCAGCTCAGGATCAGTAATTGTTGATTGATAAGGTAAACAAACACTTGCTGATCTTGAGTACTTATTGGTTTATTACCAACTTAAAACAAACAAGCACACAAGTGGACAGGCCTCCTGACTTCAGCCGCCTTCAGCCGACCAGGGAGGCGTGTAAACGGATGGGACGACACCCAGTGGGTGTCGGGATAAAAGTATGCAGAAGAGTAAACTACTGTACACGGTAACTGGGCTGGGATGCCTGGGATGGCGGGTGTATGAGGGAGACACTCCAAACAGAAGGAGCCACTGTGAGCAGGCCCACACGGGTTGAAGGAGTTGGGGGGCTGAGAACACTGAAGAGACTTAAGGCAGTGAAGGAGACAGCAGCAGGTCCCTGTGAGCATGGGTACAATGGCTCAAATGCTGAGTCAGGGGCGGGGAACACCAAGGTCTGTGAGCCGGACAGCCACTCACTGAGCTAAGATGCTCAGAGGGCCAATAGATGCAAGCAGATAAGGACAACTGAAAGGAACATTAACAGTGGAACGCAACACTGTGATCTACAAACGTCACACCTTGAGGACCACACCAAAAAAAAAAAAAATTTTAAAGAAAAAAAAATAAAATGCCCTCATAATGTTTTAAGTAAGTTTACCATTTGTATTGGCCATGTTCCCAACTACCCTTAGCTGCATGGACTACAGGCGACGACATGCCTGTGAGCAGATCCTGTTGACCAGGAGTAATGAAACACTGTGAAACACGCCAAACACGGAGGCAAACACTGGGTGTTTTCCCTACGAGACTTTCGGGAACTCCCTCTGAGCCACTGAGCCTCCTACCTCCACACCCCAGATGCCGGGATTAAAGTCGTGTGCCTCTATTTAAGTGTGAAAGCGGGGACCAAACTCGGGGGCTCTGGAAGAGCAGCCAGCAGTACTCAACCCCTAAGACCCCTCTCTGGACCCTAAGAACGGTTTAGCATTCAGAACTAGTCATGCCACTCCCGTTTAAACACTTCGAAGGTACTTTATCATCCCAGGGAGAAAGCCTCACACCTTCTGACAACGCATTTCAGAATCGGGACCTTTCATTTCACCCTTCATCTTTTCCGTTCCCCACTATAACTGGACTTATTTCCGTTTCTCTGAAACATCTCATGGTATTGCTGAAACCAGGCAGAACCTGACCTGGATTTCTCCCCTGACCATCTTCAATCCTAATCCTTCCCCGATTCCATGCCAAAGATTTCGAGGCTCAGAAACACTATATACATCTCAGGACGGATTTAATCATGCCCGTAACTGCACTTCACCGTGAAGTAATTATCCTTTAACTTTTGAGAATCTGATGAAAGAGCTATAGGGGCCGGTCAGAAAATACAAGATTAAAACTTGGGGGAAATATTCAGGCAGTTAAAAATGTCTGCAGTCCAAAGAAACTCTGGGCAAAAAGGAACACGACGACAGCGTGGGATTCACATTTACGGGGAGCCCCGCAGCGGCTCGGGGACGCCACGATACTGGTTCCCCACGGAAGGACAGGAGGGAGGGCCAGTTCTTGTCGGTGCACATCAGCGCTAGAAATGCTTCACCCGCGAGCCACCCGCTGAGCTTCTGAACCCGGGACGCCGCTAAGAATCCCGTTTGTGCTAGTTAGCCTCCAACACGCGAGATCCAGACCGCGTAGACTCGCACGCGCGCAGCTCTGAGCATGCGCAGAAGCCTAGGGCCCGCCCCAGTCAGCACCAAGGCTCTCCCGGTAACGCCTCCCCGGTCGCCTCCAGCCTCTTCCGCCGCCTGCCCGCACGGCGCTTACCTCAACCGTCGGGATCGGCGCCGCCAGCTGCTCCGGGGTCAGGCTTCCGAACTCCTCCGCCAGCACATCCATTCCGCTCACGGTGAAGGGAGAAGCCGACAGAACGTCCACATCCGCCTCTGCTGCTCCAAGCAAACGGCACGCGGAGGCTGGTGTGCGCTGTCCTAAAGTGTCCCTGCGGCGCTTGTTTACCGGAGGCGCTTCGGAAAGGTTCCGTCTGGTTCCGGAGCCCGGAAGTGACCGAGCCGGATGTGGGAAACGGCGCCTCCTGGTGTAGTTCCGATGTTTCTTCTGCCTAATCCTAGGTCTCCCAACAGGAAGGTTTACTGCCCATTCCCCAAAATGATTGAGCACGGCAAAATACAGGAGTTCTAACTGTATAACTCATCCGAAGAATCACTGGATAATAGACAGTGGCCACAACATGGACCCCTAAAGCAGAGACGTTGTTTAACTCCTTCTAGAGCTGTATGTGCTGCGTAGGACGAACTGTTTACAGTGGCTAGTAAGTGGTTGGTAAAATAATCGATGGTTTGCCTGTAACGGACAGCCATCAACCGCCATTAGAATAACCATAGTAGGTTGGGGAGAAATGCCCCTGTAGTGAGAATAAATCCTAACAAGACAGTGTTAAACTCGGAGATGCACCATCTCCCGTTAAATTACTCGCGCCAAAGCTTAGCGTGAAAAGATTGACCGGCTTAACGAGTAGGTGAATGAAAAATAAATAAATACAAAGGAAGCACACGACTGCTCTTAGCTAGCTAGGTATGGTGGAGGAGAAACTTTATTGTAGATAAAAGGGAGAGAGCATAGCTAGAGGCAGAGACATCTGGGAGAGTCCGGAGTGGACATGACCTTGAGCCACGTGAGGGGGACGAAGGGGAAGAGAAGGGAGCCAGTGGAGCGGCTAAGAGGGCAAAAGTAAGTAAATAAATAAATAAAGTTTAAAAAGGGAGGGGGCCGGTAACCAGAATGTCTGGATTATATAGTAAAGAGCCTATGGGGCAAGGGCAGCCCGGCTACTGGGCTGCAGAGTTAGGGGGAGGCGGGAGAGGGCGGGTTGAGCCAGCCAAACGCTTTAACAAGTGGGACTGAGGGAGGCTGGAAGAACCTGGTGGCCAGGTCTGCTTTGATGTGTTAGGTGTGCCTATTTGCCCCAGGATTTAAATCCTAACAGTGGGGAAAACCCAATAATTGATATTAGAATAGCTAATTAGCAGTTTGGGAGAAAAATATACCTACATCCTATATAGATTATGTTAACGAAACATTAGAAGATAACGTAAGACACGGGGCGCTTGTGGAGAGCTTGCTAGTTTGCTCCAAGCCATGGGTCTCGCCCCCACTACAACGAATAAACCTGGGGTTACACATAAACCTCATGTGGTGGCACACGCCACAGCACCTAGCGGGAGGCAGGATGATCAGAAGACGCTCTGTTGTATCTTAGGCTTCCTAGCGAGCCTGGGCTGCAGGAAACCCTCCGAAGAAAAAGGATGGTATATTAATAATACTGATTTGGTGAATGATTTCAAGGATGAAAACAGAGAAAGCATAAGAGTTGCTAATAGAATTTTAAAGTTTTATCATTCCATGAAGAAAAATTTTAAATTTCAGAACACACTCTGCTAAAAAAAAAAAAAAAAAAAAAATTCCCTGTGAATAGTTAAGCACACGGAGAGAGGAGGTAGAAGGAAGATGAGGGAATTTGCCTCTAATTTGAAAATGAGATCATGCAAATCCAAGAACAATCAATCCCACAGGAAAAAAAAAGGTAAAAGATGCAGACAGCTGTTTAATAGATAGTGTTCCAGTTTAGGTAAATATAAACATCATGGCGATGGATGGTGTCATGTGTGCGTGCACGGTGCTGCTGGGCTGTACACACCATTTAAGAGGCGAAAACATTATAAAGAAGTTCTTAAAACTTTCAAGTGTAAGCTTTCTGGTTCTCCCCTACCCCCAGTCTAGCCCCAAGGTAGTCTACTTACTGAGTTAGCTACTTCAATTTCAACGCTATGGTCTTCTAAATGTTGTGCTGACATTTCTGGAAGTAGGTGAAGGAAGACATGCTACAAGATGGCTCTGTAGGTTAAGGCTCCACAGCCTGACAACCTGAGTTCAATCCCCAGGACCCACATGGTAGGGGAGAACCAACTCTGGAGAGGCGGCCTCTGATCTTATGTAAGGTAAATCATTTAAAAATAATAACGATCAACCTCTACCCTTAAATTTCTTTCTTTTCTTTTTTCTTTCTTTTTTGGCTTTTTGAGACAGGGTTTCTCTGTGTAGTCCTGGCTGTCCTGGAATTCACTCTGACACCAGACTGGCCTCGAACTCACAGAAATCCACCTACCTCTGCCTTCCTAGTGCTGGGGTCAAAGGCCTGTGTCCGGCTTAAATTCTTAAAACTTACTCAGAGAAACAAGATCTACGTGAGCGATCTTTGTGAATTAATTCCCAGAGAGCACCTATTTAATGTGTAGTCTGGAAGGGACCGTGTATATGATCTGTAGACCGCAGAGGGTGCCAAGTTCCGCTCAGCTTTGTCGTCGCGCCAACGTTGTCTTTGCTTTCCACTGACCATGGTTCTCCTGCTGTAGCACGGGTGACAGCCACATGGAGGGCTTTCTGATGGGCAGACTGGGGCTGTTACCTGCCACCTCTGTCAAGCTCTCTGCTACTGTAACCTATTCCATAACCTGTGTGCTTGTCTAGTTTTTCAGGCTGCGGACGCCCGAACAAGAATTGTCTTGCTTTCCAGGTTCTGGTGCACTGTTTGTTCCTTAATAAATTTGTGTTGAATATGTAATTTGAAAAGAAAACCATAATAGGTAATAATAAATTTAACATTATATTCCTGTTTTGCACCCTGATTTTTTTTAAAGATTTATTTTTTTGTACATTGGGGTTCTACCTGCATGTATGTCTGTGTGAGGATGCCAGATCGCCTGGAACTGGAGTTACAGACAGTTGTGAACTGCCATATGTCACCCTGATTTTTTTTTTTAAGTTTCTCTTTAAATATAGAAAACTTTCTCACAAGTAGTCCCCCAGTCCTCCTTGGCTACAGTTGGTTCGCAGCGATGGTATTGACTGTGAAATCACAATTCCTTGTCAGACTTTTTGCATGACACTGGTACCCCAGGTCAAATCCAGGACTTTTTTCTGTTTTCTGGGAGGCTAGACTTCTGAAGCAAGGGGGAAAAAGTCAGGGGTAGTTTTGTGCTTCCTCAGTTTTATGTCACCACACCATTTTGAGGCCTTGGTATAAAAGCCTGATGGTTTACACAGAGGTCTGGGGAATCCTAGAGGACAAGTGTTTTGCATCTTGCAGTGATGCCCCACCCATTATATAACGTGAACGAGTTGTGTGATAGCCAGGTGAGCGGCTGCCCAATGCTGCGGGGCAAGAATGGCTGATTAAGTAATGGGAGAGGTATTTGGGATCCTGGGAGGCCATGAAGAGTGTCCATTCATTTGAACACTGCTCCTTAACAGGTATTTGAATACCCACCCTCTTTAAGTAGATCCTCTAATGATTCACCCTCGGTGGTAAGGATGAGATCTCTACTCGACAAGCTAAGACAGTGATTAAGAAATTTGCCCAACTGGAGTTGGAATTGAAATCCGTAATTATCTTACTCCAGGACCCAAGCTTCTTATGAGGCCTCAAACCCAGGTTTCTCTGACACCTAATGCTTTTAATCATTCAGCCATAGCATCACAGCAAAGGCACGGGGAGGCAGAAGGCATTTCAACACAGCCAACAGCTAGGGTGCAGTAAGAGTATATTTCTCTATGTCCTGGCATTGAATGTGGTGCTCAGGCAGGGCTTGCCAAGGACAGGTCTGTTTGGTGACTCTAAAAAGAGCCAGCAGAGCTGGGCCATTCCCGGCCTCTGTGTCCTGTTACAGAACTTAGATCTGTTTTCTGAGCTTTAGCAGAAAACACTGGAATATATCCTACCAGTCCATTTCAGAAAACACTGGAGTATATCCTACCAGTCCATTTCAGAAAACACTGGAGTATATCCTACCAGTCCATTTCAGAA
>JAQHUG010000261.1:1063128-1089461 GCA_028555095.1 Dicrostonyx torquatus | reverse complement strand
CATTTCAGCTGCAGGAAATGCCTCCAGCGCTGGTCGGTACGTGAGTGCAATCTCAAATAAGCAGTTCTGGAGAAAGACAAGACAGAGGGATAGTCCTTGCCTGTCATTCCCCAGGGAGTGGGGAAGAGGGTGGGCAGATGTCGCTGTCTACTGAGAGCAAGACTGAGCAGTGCAGAAGTCTTCACTTACCCCCATGTTTACAGTCCCCTCTCTGAAAAGCCTTGGTTTGTGGTATAGGACATCATTCCCCCCACCCAAAAGACCAGGTTCCCCACAAAAACAGCCGTCTAAGCTGGACATGAGGGAGTGGTTGAAACTAGCTAACCACCAGAGCCTTACCCAATCCAGGAGGTGTGTCCCTACGGGGTGGGCGGGGCGGGGGGGAGGGAGGTGGACACATTCAGTCCCACTCCCTCGGGACACCAAGAACAGCAACAGTGGAGAGGCAAGCACGGAGAAAGCATTCACAGCAGCGGGGAATGCTTGTTGTTGCGTGGATCGAGGAGCCAACATGGCCAGGAGCTAACAGCTCACATTGAAGGTTCCCTTGGCTAAGTTTATGGGCTGTTGTTGCATGGATGAAAATGATAGTCTGCCCCCCAGTGTGCTGTGCAGTGAGTTACACAGCTCACAGAAGGTGCGCATGGTAGACCCTGCCAAATGGTGAGTACCCAGTTATTATTTTTTCATATTCTGAAAGACCGAAAACTGTATCCTGTCCCAGCACCCCTGCAAGAGTGTCTGCTGAGACAGTCCCAGGTCTTCTTCACAAGCCCATACAGTCAACCCCTCTGCTCCTGTCCCTTAAGTGTTAAAGAGGCTGACATTGTAAGCTTAGAAATGACAACAGGGCTTCATTGCAGAAGGAGCAGAAAAGACAGTACAAAGATTATTATTTTAATGATTTAAGTTTTTTGAAAGGTTAAAACTCACAGGATAAACTCAATGATTGCTACATGAATCAAGAATGCATGTTTTGTCACTAGCCTTTGAAGTTGACACCAAGGACAACCTCTGCAGCCTCCTCTATACCCTTGAGTCTTTCTGCCAATGACAATTTTGGGCCTAATGAGCCGTGGTTCTGATGAGAAATGACAAATTTTGTTCCTATGTAGTTAAACACTTAGCAATCATTTCTCAAGACACTAAAAGCCCGTGAAGCTTGAAAGAAATTTAGGACCTCATCAATTACATTTGCAAGTAGTATAACGTGGCTACATTATGCTATAGCCAGCAGACAATTTGAGCTTCGTCCTGTGAGGGAGACAAGTAGTCTGAAAGAAAGACAGGGGAAGTAGCTGGTTCATGAAGATTAAAGCATGGCTCGAACTTACGTAGCTACGGAATGGCAGGGGTGGATTCAAATTTGGATTCCGTGATCTCGGTCCCTTCCTACTTTTTCGGAACAGGAAGTGGAGAATGTTCGAACAAGACCATGAATGTAGTGGGGGCCCAGGAAAGGGAGTCAACTACTCCCTTGTTTCACCCCTACCACAGAGGGTTGGGTCCTCTCCCTAGACTCACTCATGTGAGTGTTGGTAGCAGGGACTTCAGCGAGGCCACGCAGCAGCAGCTGTGTGGCTGGACACCTGGCGATCCACACTTAGTCCCCATCTGTTTTCCAAGACTGAGTCTGCAAATTAAGCTGCTTCTGTGAGGAACTCAATGTCCATCCAATTCCTTCACCACTTGTTCTGTTTCTACTGCTTACACCGTGTTTCTGTGAGCACGTGCGTACACACACCACACACACAAGACTGGAATCACCACCAACAGGAATTTTTGCTGCAAGAGCTACCTTGTGTGTGGCCTTCTCCCATTGCAAACATTCAGCGATTATTTTTATCCCCTTCAGGACAGAAAGGAAAAAGGAAACTTGACCATGGCACCCAAGAAACGTTTTACCTTTGTTTTGCTTCCATCGCTTCGTTCTTATCTGTTGTTTTCTGGATTCACGGCGTCTCTTAATCACGACACTCGCTGCTCAGCCAGAGTCTGCTATGTCCACTGCAGCACTGTTGGTTCTTGGCCATCAATCCTCTGTGTCCTGTAGGCGTTAGTCTAGGTAGTATCCTCCCCACGGGAGAGGTCAGCGATCTTTACTGGCATGAAGCACATTTATTTTATAGCCCCTATTAATTTTTCACAACCTTTTCATTTGAGTGTTGAAAAGTTTATTATTTAGCTGAGTGTTGGTGGCAAATGCCTTTGATCTCAGCACTCAGGAAGCAGGTAGATCTCTTGAGTTTGAGGCCAACCTCGTCTACAGAGGTAGTTCTAGGATAACCAGGGCTACACAGAGAAGCTTGTCTCAGAAAAAAAAAAACTCAAAATTTGTTTTTTAATATATATTAATTACACTAAATAATGGTCTCATTATGACATTTAAGACAGTTTCTATAGCATAGGCTAGCTTTGAATTTGGGATCCTCTGCCTGGCCTGCTGACTGCTGGTACCATACGGACTGAACCACCACACCTGGCTCATTATAACATTTTCGTCCATGTGTGTAATATACTTTGATCACATGCTCCCATTCTGTCATTCTTCACACCCACCTCCCACTGTTGCCTTCCTCTTTAATTTCATTAAATCGCCCTCCTTCCATATCTTCAATGCAGACACGTTCTGCACGAGAGGGGAAGATACGGGATTTTCTAAATCTGGCCTACTTTGCTTTGAAAGCGTAGGCCATCTCAGGAATGTTCACATCCTCCTTTGGGGGGGGGGGGGCTATGCTAACCGATGGTTCCGTTTTCGTATTTCTACTGCTGAAGTGAGTCGCATGTCCTCGAGACCTGCGGGTGCTCCCGAGGTGCTTGTGAACTGAGCAAACAGGTGATGCCACACATGTGAGGCTCTGAGGAGCGGCACAGCCTGGAGAACTAATAAAAGAGCCCAGGGCAGCTTAATACCAGAACTAAGGAAGCAGAGACGAGCAGACCTCTGTAAATCCAAAGCCAGTCTGGTATACATTGCCAGGGCTACAGGGTGACACTCTGTCTAAAAAGAAAAAAAAAAAGCAAGAAAAAGAAACAAATGCTCAGTATTCCATTCTGAGAGCCCAAGGGAGGTAAGAAAGCAGGCACTGGTTGTCCTGAAATCATTTCCGATATAATGAGCATGGGCAGTCATGTGTCAGCAGTGGAAGAACGGAAAGAGGACCGTGTCAGCCGCTTAAGTTTTTATTACAGAACGTTCCTGTTATGAAAGCCTCAAGAGTAGAAACGAACATTTAAGTGAAAACTAAATAAACACCAAGAGCTATGGTTAAAATCCTAATAAATGGACTTGGCTAAATCCAGCCTCAAGACACAAATTTATTTTGCCACTTAACAAAAAAATAATAAAGCAGAATGCCCTTCATTTTCAATGCATTTTTTAAATGTCTGCACATTGTATTTCTGCAGGCAACTGCAGTATAATCAAGTATATAAACAAAACAACTCCTTTTAGGTTGAATGAACGAGCCACATAGAAATACTCAGTATAAATGTGTAAGAAAACACCAGTATTATATAGGTGATAGAAGTCATTACAAATTTTCTTCATTTAAACCTGTCTGCCTTAACTTGGAAATGATACACAAAAGAGTCTATGGATATGTGGCCCTTCCGTGATGCCGACATTACCAGACGACACAGGGTCAGTCCAACACTGCCCTGGAGACAGCACTGAATATGTGCCGTTGGTAGAATGAGGACAGTGTGCCAGGTGCTGGCCTCCATCTCTTCTCCAGCGCCAGCTTCACGTCAGTCGGTTGGGAGGGAAGCATCCACCTTCCCCACAGCCTCGTCTCTCAGGAGCAGCTTTCGGAATATATTTGCATAGATTGGTCCATACACCTGTTTGTTGAGATTCACAATGCTTGTGTATTGACAGCCAAGCACTTCTAGCTCCTGCTGAATGACGTCAAGGCCCAATGGCACGGGAGGCAGGCTTTTATGGGTGCTTGAAAGACAGAGCAGGCTTTTCATGTACACCTGGATCCGTTTATCTAAAGGAAAAACAACGGCATCTTCACCTGTTCCGTAACTAAAGTACATAAGCCTTAACAATAACGGTAAGGCTCCCATGTACCCCTGCCTGCACTCCAGTGGCACCGCAGTTCCTCCACTAAGGATGTGGAGTATTTCTTCACTCCTCCCTCTGAACTGGCTTTGTCACCTGGTTTTGCAAATGCACAATGTTATGGAAATGCCAGGATGTCAGATGCATGCCTAAGCCTCCAGATGCATGACTGACTGCACTCTGCCTACCGTCAGCCATGTAAGGCTGAAACCGCTGGGCAAGACTGAAGGAGAGAAAGCCAACTCTCTCCCTCAATATGCCTGGCTTTTTTTGGTTTTTCGAGACAGGGTTTCTCTGTGGCTTTGGAGCCTGCGCTGGAACTAGCTCTTGTAGACCAGGCTGGTCTCGAACTCACAAAGCCTGCCTCTGCCTCCCGAGTGCTGGGATTAAAGGCGTGCGCCACCACCGCCCGGCTATGCCTGGCTTTTGACATGAACCCAAAGTCTTATGGTCAAACACTGTTTCCACAAATTATACTTCAGCCAAAACTGACCCTGGAACCTGAAAATTTCCAACATCCATGCCTTAGAATTTTTCCTCATATTAAACTCCTGCCTTACCCCATCCCCTCTCTTTCCAGATCTCCTTCAATGCTGAATCGAAAGTAACTTCTGTGGCCTCTCTGACCATCTGCTGCAGACCTCCACCAGGTTACACCAGTGTGCATGTCTTTCTCCTATCTTAAGGCGTGAGCTCTTTGAAGGTACGGGGAGTGGAGGCTGTTTCTTTATATTCCTGGCCTGACATAATTCACAATAAATCCTAGCTGAATTAAAATGAAAATGGGATGAAAACAGTTTATAAATACCAAACTGAAAACAACAGAAGCCTGAAGAAGGCAAGCGAGACAATAATTTCAACAAGGAGATACTATTCACGAATCACTTAGGCATTTGAAAAAAATCAACTCTCAAAAAATGTAAATGGCTATGGGCATGCATATACACATGTAATCCATAGATAATTTTTACCTTTTTATATATTGGGGAAAGTTGGTCTGAGAAAAAATTCCATTTCTAACTATCTTTTCAAAGGGTTATGGCATAGTGAGAGGTGTAATGCCCTTGGCAAACAGACTCACATCAACTGAAACACAGGGTGGCAGAGCATGGGTGCCACACACAGGGAGGGCTGTGGCCAGCACTGCAGAGCATGGGTGCCACGTACAGGGAGGGCCCGTGGCCAGCACTGCAGAGCATGGGTGCCACGCGCAGGGAGGGCCCGTGGCCAGCACTGCAGAGCATGGGTGCCACGCGCAGGGAGGGCCCGTGGCCAGCACTGCAGAGCATGGGTGCCACGCGCAGGGAGGGCCCGTGGCCAGCACTGCAGAGCATTTCCTATATGTCAAGATCTAAATATTTAATTTATGCTGGTTTCTCATCATGCAAAAATTCAGTGAACTTTCCCTTAGACTGGGCCTTCATCACAGATACAATTCAAACACTTTGTCATAAGAAAGCCTAAAAATAAAATCCTTTCAAAATGATTATTATAGCACAAGTAGTTCTGCCTCCTCTTTGGACAATTCACATTTTTAAGCCAAGAATACAGAAGCATTTGTTGAGTTTGAAGCAGTCAGAGTCCCTGCCAAAGACCTGTGCTTGTCCTCCAGAGTTGTAAGAGCGTCACTTGAGCAGCTAATGAAGCGATACTTTGAGTAAGATTTTAAAATACCTTCAATGTGCAGAACAACAGGCAGCCTGGGGAGAGCTGGGAAACAAAGCTGCTTTACCGGATTTTCAGAGGCATCTCCTGCCCCGCCCCACTTCCCACTTTATATCCAGGGCACAAACATATGTGAGTTCAGGGCTCCAGCTCTGCCCAAAATACAATTAGGGATATGAACTCTGCAGCCAGATAGGTAAGGTAAGAATCCCAACTCTACCCTGTTAGTTTATTTAGACATGGGCACTACCCTGTTAGCCATTAAGCCAGAGGCACAACCCTGTTGGTTATTTAGACATGGATATTACCCTGTTAGCTATTAAGCGGGGGCACAACCCTGTTGGTTATTTAGCTGGGGGCACAACCCTGTTAGTTATTTAGACATGGATACTACCCTGTTAGTTATTAAGCCAGGGGCACAACCCTGTTGGTTATTTAGACGTGGGCACTTTGCAGTATGCATTAAATGCCATCTTTACATTCAGTACATGTAGAGAAGCAGCAGACAGCGAACACATTCCCTGTGCTCATAAGGTCTGCATACTAGTGGGGAGCCAGCCACACGTGTTTGTTTCTTTCCCCAGGAGCACAATCTCTCCAGGCACCAGCTGTGGCAAGGGGCTGTGCCAGTTACATCATCAACTGTCCCCTCTTGGTAGCAGCCTCTGCTGCCACCCACAGTGCTGTACCCTGGCACTGGTCCTTTCTGGGGTCAAGGTGAAGCCTTGGACTGCCTATGTAGCCTGTGTAGCCTGTATCCTATGTTTCCAGGATTAAGAGAAAAATTATCGCAGAGCCCCTGAATCCATAATGAAATGTCTCACTGTTAGGGCACCAACACTGTACTTGCAAAGCTTACAGGTTAATCCTGGAATATACTCTCTTCCTCCTTCTACGTTATGTTTTCAGCCGCTGCATAACTGAACACGTTTTATAAACGCCTGCTTTGTCCTCTTTATGGTGACACCCAGCTTGTGTGAGGGAATGGTCGGTGTCTCCCCACACTGATACTCGGGTTTAGCAGGCTGTCCCAGAAGTGAGCACACATGTCAAGATGAAGTTCGTTTGCCTCTCATCACCAAGACCAATTGAAGGACAAAACCTGACCTTACAGCCAACAGGACTCCATGCTGAGTCACTGTTAGCTAAGGGAGGGCTAAGACTCCTAACCCTTGTGTGGTGATGTGGGACTCCCCTCTGTATGCTGTGAATATGTTTTATTACCATTGGTTAATAAAGAAGCTGCTTTGGCCTACGGAAGGGCAGAATATAGCCAGGCTGGAAGAGATAGAGAGAGAGAGTAGGCAGAGTCAAGGAGACGCCACGTGTCTGTCGAGGGAGAAGGACGCCGTTACTTGACCAATAGGTGACAGATTAATAGAAATGGGTCAATTTAAGATATAAGAGCTAGCTAGAAATACGCATGAACCATTGGCCATACAGTGTTGGAACTGATATAGTTTCTGTGTGATTATTTGGGTCTGGGCGGCCGGGACACAAAAGAGCAGTCTGTCTATGCTTAACCATGATGGTAGAGTAAGCCCCCTTAGCGTGGAGGTATCCAGTCCGCAGGAGCAGTGCTGAGGATGGAGCAGTGGAGCAGAAAACCCAAATCTCTGATGACACCGTCAGCAGCAAGCCCCATCCCTGACCCTCTCAGCTGCAGGAGAAACAAGTGCCCTATTTAACCAGTCACTGGTAAGAGTCTTGGTGCCAACTCTCCAGCTCAGCCTGACACTGAGAAGTTGTCTACGTGACCAGCAAACACAATGAGAGCCCATCTGTGCCTCCCAGGTCCAGTCTTCCACTCTGACCGAGGAGGGGACCTCAGTTCTCTCAAGTGTGCTCATGGCAGAACCATGAGCCTCACTCTGAGCGTGCCGAGAGCAGGTTTGAGCTGCACACTCACCCGGGATTTCCACATCACCGTACTGTCTACAGAAAGGCCACGGGCTGGGCAGCTATGATAGGCTCTGAGCAGAGAAGTGAGGCTTATGAAAACATCAATTTTTCTTTATACTTTATATATCTGCCCTTCAAAAGTAAAAGCTGAGTATCTATGCTGACTAGTTTATGTCAGCTTAGTACAGCTACAGTCATCAGAGAGGAGGGACCTCAACTGAGAAAATGCTTCTATAAGATCAGGCTGGAGGCCAGCCTGTGGAGCATTTTCTTAATGAGTGATCAATGAGAGAGGGCCTAGACCACTGTGGGTGGGGCCACCCCTGTGCTAGGGTCCTGAGGTCTAAAAATACGCAAGTTGAGCAAGCCAGGTAAGCCAACCAGTAAGAGCACTCCTCCGCGGCCTCCGCATCAGCCCCTGCCTCTAGGTTTCTGCCCTGTGTGAGTTCCCGCCCTTGCTGCTTTCAGTGATGAACCGTGTTTAGTACTGTGTGCCAATATGGAATAACGTAGTAACATGACTATATGATTTACACTTAGATCTCGTCCGATACAGTGAGTTAAAGCAAATGAAAACCGAAGCAGAAACTGGCTTAAAAATAAAGAGGACTCACCTATCAAAGTACAGACAGGATTGTCCTTCTTTTCGAGGCTTGAAAATTGACCAATGAGATTAGCTTGAACCTCAGCGTTTAAAGCGGGTGAGCCTCTCTCTTTCAGGGCCTTATTAACTTCAGCACAGGTCTGAGCACCAATAGAATCCAGGGCTTCCTTCAAGTTAAAGGTCCTAGAAAACAGAGCAAGTGCATGAGGCCAGGTCTCCAGGCATCTGTTTTGTTTTCAAATACACTGCTGCCGGTGCCGGCCAGTTCTCGCTCACAGCAACAGTAGCTGTTTTTGTCAGGACGAACAGCAGGGCCTCTCCCGGCTGCTGCTGCTCTCACCCTGCAGATTTTTAAGTGCTGAGGACCATGCAACTGTGCCCCCCCCCCCGTGTCTGACAGGAAAGCAGAGGCGCCTGTGTGAAACCCATTTCCACGGGGTTAGCCAAGGGGACAGAAAATATCCATTTACTTCTCAAACCCACTGGTAGGAGTGGACTCATTCATACACATTTTGAAAGATTTATCTCACATATATGAATGTTTCACCTATATGCACATATGTGTGCCTAGTGCCTATGGAGGCCAGAAGAGGTCATCAGATCCTCTGGAACTGGAGTCACAGACAGTGTGAGCATCCATGCCGATGCTGGCAACTAAGCCCAAGTCATCTAAAAGAGAAGCCGAATGCTTTTAACCACCTCACAGAGATTGTTAAAGAGCTTATAAAGTTGAGTCGAACATGTAATTCTTCTGTAACTATAGCAGTAAATCTGTAACACCAGTCAAAATCAGAGATATCGAGAGGCCGAATTAACTGAAATTCTAGAATGATCATGATCAAAGGCAGTTAGTAACTAACAAACAATCCCAAACACAGTCTGGACATTAAACAGTAATTAAGGAGTAGGTCATTTAATCAAGAAGGAACGATGGAATTAGTAAGGGTGTTTTCAGAGCTGCACTACTAAAGGATAATGGAAAATGAAATCTCATTATATAGAAAGGGTTCTTTCTGTGAAAACTATGAACTAAAGACTGAGAGGCAATAGGAGGCAGCATAACGGGGGGGGGGGGAACCAGGACTTAGGTCTGCTGTGGTAAAGCCCGTGCTTCAATCCGGGCTCTTCCCCGGGACTTGCCAGACGCCTGACTTAGCTCTGAGCAGAAGGGCAGTGAACAGAGCTGCTGAGAGAGACAAGCATGAAAGTGGCTGTCACCCTGCTGGACCTCCCTCCGGGCCCTGTGAGCCACGGCAGGCTGTTTGGATGGAATCTTTTCCTCCTGATGCCTTAGTCCGCTACAGGACAGGGCTCTGGCTTTCTCCTGCTTTTAGTCACTAGGTTCTTAGGCTAAAGGAAAAATTAAATTTTAATGTAAGTCTCTTCTTATTCACAATCAAAGCAAAACCTTGCCTGTTTTGTGACGTATCAGCAAACCTTGCCTGTTTTGTGACGTATCAGCAAACCATATGCAAAGGACATCCGGGCCTAGCCGTAACGTGAGGTCATCTACTTGTTTTATAACAGATGCTGTTGCTCCATCTACAAGGTGAGTACGTGAGCAGTGAACGCATTCACTTCCGCATATATGAAACAACCGGTAAACAGAAATAAAGCCGTACGACGAACACCTAAGCAGTTATTAATAACTAACATTCACCGAGTTCATGCTGTGTGCCAGACACCCAAGCAAAGCCTCTCACAGGAATCTCCTTTTATTTTCACAGTTCCAAAGTAGGAAAAAATTATTATTATCCTCCGTATGTGCACGTGAAGTGGGAGAGTATGCTCAGTCACGTGTGCTCACGTCAGGGCCAGAGATCAACTTCAGGTGTCTCCCTCCGCGGCTCTCCACTTTATCCGGAGATAGAGGCTCTCACTGCACCTGGAGCTAGCTGGTCTGGAGAGACTGGCTGGCCAGCAAGCACCCAGAACCCATTTCTCTGTCGGCCTGTACAGCCCCCAGGGCTGCAGACACACGCCGCCAGAGCACTGACTCAGATCAGCGCTTGTGCACACGGCTGAAAGGGGACCATGACACTTATCCTGGCATGTCATGGAACACGGTCTGCCTTCCCGAGAAAGGACACCTCAAACTTCTGAGAAGCTTGGAGGCCAGCAGTGCCTGCTGCGTCCTCATGGCCAAGGTTACTGCCTGCTTTGGGAGATGTGTGTAGAACCTTCACGTGTGAGGGAACAGACACACATACAGAACTCACTCTTTATTCATGCCTTCGAGTAGAACAGCTGAAATCCTTTTCAACCTGTTGGCGAGCTCGGGCAGGCCTTCTGTAACAGCACCCACCATGTTGTTGGTAATTAGGGACACGCAAGCAATCATTTTCAGTTGATTCAGCTT
Source organism: Dicrostonyx torquatus (assembly GCA_028555095.1). Classification (NCBI taxonomy): domain Eukaryota; kingdom Metazoa; phylum Chordata; class Mammalia; order Rodentia; family Cricetidae; genus Dicrostonyx; species Dicrostonyx torquatus. The sequence continues at coordinate 1,078,859 of JAQHUG010000261.1, read as the reverse complement.
TTCTGTCAGTTCCTGAAGCCGTGCTCCATCTGTCACGAGTGTCTGGCATATTTAACATGTGAAAACAGAGAGGGAAGCACAATGCCATGAAAATGGGAAATTCGCAGGGTCGTGTCTGCGTCCTCATTTTGGTCTGACTTTAGTTACCACGCCATGCGCAACACAGACGGGCTCTGTGACTCAGAGGACTCAGGAACTGAATGCACGATACATGTGCAGGAGAGAGCCACTCACCTCTGGCAGGACCTTTGTCTGGTAATCCCACTGAAGCAGTTTCAAGTAGCAATTATTTAGCACTAACAGAGGACTTAGGCTTGGCGGGGAACTCTGTTCAGTTCCGGGAGCCACGGCAGTCTCAGGAAGGAATTCTTCATCTAGAGACTCTTTCAGCCATTCTGTAGTTTGACTGAGGGCATCTAAGGGCAAAATGAGTAAGTAAATAGAATAATAAGAAAAGGTTATTCTTTAGCAGATCAATCCTCTTGTTTCCACATCCCACATGACAGAGTCACACAGGTCCCAGCCATGCTCCTAAGTCCATATGGAGAGACAGACCTGTAAGTGACTACTGCTTCTGACAGCGAATGCTACGGGGAGCAGGAGAGAACGGGGTATTCAAGGATGCTCATGAGAAAGACCAGCCACGTGACACCTCAAGGCAGAGAGAAGCACCCACACAAAGACCTTCCAGAGGCAGCATGTGTTGCTGGTCCTTTCGGGGCTAGAGTAGAAAGGACAATTCCTAATGGCTCACAGACGACCTTGAGTTTGGACTCAATGCATTAACCCCTCCGGGGTGCTAAACCTATCTGAGTGATTTTTGCCGAGATCCGTGTGCATGATGATGGGACACGCATAGACAACAACTAGCAGTTCGTGATGTCAACTTAAGACATGGTTTGACATTAACACAGCTCAAACAGGCAAGAATTACAGTGTCATGGTTTGACCCAATTTTGACGTGAGCACACACTGCATTATACATACTTGGAGTCCCTTCTAAAATTTCCTGGAATTTGTTCCTCTCGTATTCCACCAAATTATTCTGGATGTGAGGTCTGACTGTCCGAATGACAAAATTCGTCATGTCCATTCTCATGAGGTCCAAGACACGGAATATTTGCCTAAAAATTTCAGAATGGAAATGAGAAATGGTTAGGAAGTTAAATTGAAACAGACGACCACCTACGTGTTACAGGCTGGGTGAGATAAACCTCCTGAAAACGGTGCTGAGAACGTCAGCAGTCATTCTCAAGGAAGGGTGCACATGGGGATCCTGTATGCCTCCTCCACTGTGGCAGCTCATCCACCACAGCCTGCTGCAATTTTACGGAGCCTGAACTGCTACTAAGGAAGGAGGAAAACGTCTAAGTAAATAAAAGGCCAGGGCGGTGAGGCATTGGGAGAAGAGTTGACTTTCAGGCTGAGGACCAACTCGAGGATCAAGCGCACTTCCTCAGTGTCTCTGTGCCTCAGTTTTTCGTGACCAAAAGAAGGGGACATCCCCTTGGAAGTGTGTTGTGGACAGCAGTGAGATAATGGAAACAGAAGTCCAGGGAGCAATTGTGTTCATCGCTGTCTTTGCACAATAGCCAGGAAGTGGAGCCAGCCTGGATATTGATCACAGCTGGGTGAATGGAAATATAGTCCTCTTATACCAGTGAGTCTCAAACTTCCCAATGCACTGACCCTTTAGTACAGTTCTTCATGTGCCGGTGACCCCCAACCTTAAAATTATTTTCTTTGCTACTTCGTAACTGTAATTTTGCTCCTGTTAAGGTGGGTGGTGGTGGTGGTGGTGCACATCGGCAATCCCAGCACTCGGGAGACAGAGGCTGGAGAATCTCTGAGTTCGAGACAAGACTAGTCTACAGAGTGAGTTCCAGGACAGCCAGGGCTACACAGAGAAACAAACAAAGAATCATAATGTAAACATCCGTGGTTTTTTGTTGGTCTTAAAAACAGAATTTGGAAAAAAAAAACAACCCTGTGGCCAGGTGGTGTTGGTGCACTCAGGAGGCAGAGGCAGACAGATCTCTGTGAATTTGAGAACTGGCTCCATAGTTACTGAGAAGCCCTCTCTCAAAAAAAACAAACAAGCAAAAACCAAAACAACAACAACAACCTTTGTGAACGGGTTATTCAACATCCACCCAACAGGTTGAAAATCACTGATTTATACTATGGAGTTTTATTCAAATTTAAAAAAATAGAACTATGAAACATACAGGAAAATGCATGGAACTGGAGAACATTCTACTGAGTGAAGTGACGAAGACCTAAGGACAATCGCCATGTCTTCTCTCACGTGAGGATCCCAGCTTGGGCTTTTGAGTTATGTGTCTGTGTTGCAGCAGTGTCTGGAAAGGTCAGGAAACAAAATGGCAGGAGGCTGTGGAAGGCCTAAGCGGGTGAGATGGTGAAACAAATGGGACATGGAAGTAGAGGAGGGAGCTGTGATGTGCTGACAAGGTTTAAACAGGGATGTGGCAGGGAGGATGGGGCATGGGTGTAACAAAAACAAAAGATGTCTGAAAAGAGTCCATATGAAAGCCATGTCTTCATAAACGAAAAGCTAGGAATGAAGAAAACCTATGGTGTGGGTAATGCTGCTCCCGGAAGTCATCTGTCTTTAAACAAAATCCCATCATAAGGATGGGACATCTCCCTCCTATTTGTTGCCCAGAGAAGTCCCAACACTTTCTCTAAAACAACAGTCTACCGCTGCTGTCCTTTTGCTGCCCACCAGAATTAGAAGCAAGAGTAGGCCTATTCTAAAGAGTCTACACATTTGGACTGTTGGACACAGAGAAATCAACCTGGATCTAAGAGGGCAGCTCCCCTGGGATGCTAGTGTGTGTAGTGTCAGATGGTGCTAGCCAGGCTGCTGGGGAAGAACATTCAGCAGTGGTTGTATCTAGCTGTGTGAACACTGTAGGCTACAATACAGACCTTCTGGGCAACAGTGGCATGGATATTTGTAGAGTAACCAACTACATTCTGATTGGATTTAAAGCCTACTTAAATCACAGAAAGGAATACACACCTGGTACTGTGTGCAAAAGCAAAATCCTATGACTTAGAAGGCCTCAGGCCACAAAGGGAACCAACTACTCTTGTTTGGCTAATTGCACATTGTCAAGCTGCCTTCTAAATACTTATGTTTATACTCATAGATTAGTGCTGCTCTCAACCTCAGACAGAGATGTCCCTTTTCACAGTGGCTGGAGGGCACAAGACTGAGCCCTTAGGTATCCCATCATAGATAAAGGAGGTAGCCATAAAGTCCACCCAAAGGGGTGACATTCTCGTCAGTGGTTATAGCCACTCAGAGTTACCCATGCTCATGCAAGCAACTCTAACTAAACTCAGTGGTATCCACTAGGTACCGATGACCAAGACAAACACTGGAGATTTGACATCATATGCCAATAACACTGTAACTAGAAGAAGAGCTTCTACAGTCTTCCAGTACTCAGGACAATTCTAAGGATGTATAATGCCCATTTTACAGATAAGGGAAGTGTCACCTTGAGAAACTGTCAACTTGCTACAGGCTACGGATGAAATTACTTTCTATATATAGACCAGTTTCCATCTCCTTGTTTCCTAAAACTCACGTAAGATTCACGTCTCAATATGACTTGTATTCATAAAAGAAAGCAGTTCCCCTCAATGGCAATAGGTGGCTCACAGTACACCCTTAGGGACTATGAGGAAGTTATTGTCTACAGAGACAGAAAAGATGTTCACACATAATTGTGAACCTCACATCCTTGGAGGAACGGGAGAAGAGCTGGATGGCTGACTACCAATGTCTGGCAGCTCTGAGGCTATGGCATATCTCCAGACATTCCTTCTCCAGCCCCACTTCAATCCGGTGAGACCGTGTGACTAGTCAAAGTCAAGGGTATGTGTCCCATGGTGCTGAGTTTACACACTGACATACTGCAGTCCCTTTACACTTGTAGCTTTAGGCAAGGACCAGCAAGGACAAGAGGAGCTGCCTGACAAATAGTCCCCGCATCAGACCCCGCACAGAATAACTGCTTATCGATGAGGTCGCTGTGAATTCAGCAGCAGCTGGTGACTTCCCAACTGATGGCCTCCTCCAGCCCTGACGACACGGACCCTGGCGGGAGCCCTACAGCCCTCTGCCCTCCTTCAGTACCACCAAGAACAACTGCTCAATCAGTGCATGGTTCAAGGTCTGTTTCTCTCTTCTGTTTTTATTACTGTATTCTCAGGGCCCACTGAAGGAAGACTAGCAACCTTGCTAAAAAATTCTACACATTCTGTCCAGGATTGACCGGCTCCCTGTCCACCCCATTCCTCTACCCACCCTCTCCAGTGTCACAAACTTCCTTGGAAGGGCGGTGGATCTATGCTGTCCATGCTCCCGGGTCTCTTCTAAATGAAAGTGAGGTGACTGTAAGAAACTGTGTGCAGCGAAAGGGCTAACCTCAGCATCTCCACAATGTTGGTAGTAGCCTTCAACTCTCTGATATCGTCATCCCTCACAGGAGCACACATCTTTCCCATTGTGTTGATGACATAGTTGGCCAAGCCCTGAATGTCAACAGCATTGTGCTCAGCCTGCTGTCTAATGAGGTCAATGTCCAACACTTCGCAGATCTGGTGGTGAAGGCTGTTGGCACCAGGAGCGAGGAAAGAGAGGAGAATCTGCACGGGAGAGAAGGGTCAGCAGCACTGTTAGAGACGGATGTGCGAATCCTCCCCTTTCGCACTGCACCGTCTGTCCGGATGGTGCCTAGGAAGTTCATCAGGGACACTCAGTGTCTCAGCCCTGAGAGGAAAGCTCAATCTGAATTGCAAGCCACCACTGTGGCGGATGACTGACACTTCAGGATGAAAACAGCTGACAAAGAAGCAGACCCTGGACACTTCCAAAGGCTTCCAGCGAGGGGAAGGAGGAACAGGCTGCATATCGTGGCTCCAAAAATACCCAAGAGTGGATGAAAAACCCCTGTGATGTCCACGAAGAATTCTTTGCACACAAATGGTTAACTGAGTACTCATGGCATGGTGGGCCCCACGCTCCCATGCACTGTGATGGCTGGGGAGCGAAAGCTCAGAGCCTGACAGTCTCGAGTCAGGTCCCTCTGACCTCTAACCTCAAAGCTATGTGAGCCTGGGTGGGCGAGAGAAGTGTGTACATGAAACAATACTGCAGTGCACGGCAAAGAGCAAGCATCTTGTACACGCCACCGGGAAGAACTGCCATCATCCCATGGAGTTCCTGGAACTACACCGCACACACTCGAGAAGCTGACATTTTAGAGGGTGAGCCCACTACTAACCCACGTCTAACTCCAAGGTCTTGTTTTGTGTTCAAAGCTCTGTCCTGAGCTGCCTGCGACTATTTCCCTAGATTCCACCCAACTATAAGAAGTTATGTCCCCGACAGCACTTAGCCTTTCAAAGTGAGGGATGATACAAAAATCCCAAGCAGACTTGGGGAGAGGAAACCAGCTGCTACACTCTGTTTGCACCCCCATCCCTATGCATACACTGAAACCCAATTCTGGCAGGTAATTAGGTCACGAGTGTGCAGTCCTCACGAATGGGACCGATGTCTTTATGGAAGGGACCCCAGAGGACTCCTTTGTCCCCTTCTGCCGTATGAGGATAAAGAAAGAAGGATTCTCCTACGAGATAGGCCTTCACCAGGCAGCAAATCTGGTGCCTTGGTCTCAGACTTGCCAGTCTCTAAGACGGTGAAGAACCTCTCCAGTTTATGAGCTGTCCATCCATGGTGTCCATCATTGACCCTAGTGGGCTAGGGCATTAATGGGACAACATCAACTTGCCTGTCTGATTTCTTCAAACAGCCTGATGGCGTATTCATACTGGGGAGGGTCAGCGTTGAGATCAGCTTTCACGACATCCCAGAAGGCCTGGTGAACAACACGCTTCACCTGACCAGGAAGGCTAGAGCAAGAAACGGACTATTTAAAGTGAGCATTGGAAGACGTGTGTTCACTACAGCTGTCCTAGAAAATTAATTTTAAAAAAATCCAGAACCTATCTTACGCTTATACCCATGATTAATCTTTTAGCATATTTTCCTCGTTCAAAGCATGGGTATTTGTTTTCACACACGGGGTACAGCTGAACGTTCATGGCAAGGGACAGAACAGGTTGGTCCCAAGGAGACGTGCCTTTGAATGGCTGCCATCTTCTACTCAGATGTCCCATTTAAAGCCAGCCAGGAATAACTACTGAAACAGGAGACTTCCCAGGAAGAGCTCACAAGACAGCACAACCTCACTCGATCCCCTAAGTCAATGCATGCCCACAGAACTCTTCCCAACATTTCATCACACATGCGAGCGTGCACACGCGTGCACACACATACACACACACACACACACACACACAGAGAGAGAGAGAGAGAGAGAGAGAGAGAGAGAGAGAGAGAGAGAGAGAGAGAGGCAGACAGACAGATAATCTTCGGTGTCACTGTCACTTACACACGCACACAGACTTCCAGGCTACCTGTCCTCCGGGAGGGCATTTTGCTTCAACTGGAAGTTCTCATTGACAGCGATTTCGTGAGCAAGAGTCATGTCTGATAAGCTCTTTGCTGCAGTCATCACGTCATCAAACGTTACGCCGCTGGGAGGACTTGTTGCTGAGAAAAAAACGAAGTCAGCTAAATACAGTAGGATAGAAGCTGGCATCTGCTGTCCCCCAGGGTCAAGGCAGGCTGGTTCTCGGGTAAATATCATGGCTTTACAGGTTAGAGAACAAACACTAATGAAAGGTGGGCTTGGCGAAGACTTCAAATATTTAAGCATTCCTTCTGTAGCTTCAGCTTCCATATTTATAATGAATTTTCAATGTTCCTAAGACAAACTCCTTAACATAGGCCTAATATAATGTTTAAAACCTTAAATCAGTTTCTTTTCAATGTTTATTGACATATGTGTTTACCTGTATTAAACAACAGACTGGTAAGGGTGTATCCTTTCTAAGTGTATAGGCAGTTCAGCGTTGGTTCATTTGACTTCACTGATACACATATTACCCCCGTAACAGGCTCTCTTTGAGGTGATTAAGACAATTCAACCTCTCTTCTTTTTAGTTTTTTTCAAGACAGGGTTTCTCTGTGTATCCCTGGCTGTCCTGGAACTCACTCTATAGACCAGGCTGGCCTTGAACTCAGAGATTCACCTGTCTCTGCCTCCCAAGTGCTAGGATTGGAGGTGTGCGCCACCACCACTGCTGAGCAAGTAAAGAACAAAGGAGGAACTCAATACATAATTAAAGCGTAACAAAATAAATTTGAGAAGGTGGATTATCTACTCAGTAGGAAAACAGTAAAGAATTAGAGTTATTTCTAGATAATATACTAAAGAATTGTTCTAATATTTCAAGTTTACAAAAATCAAGCTGGAAAATGTCAGCTTCAGTTAATTAAAAACCATGACCTAAAAAAAAAAGAGACAAACAGGGAATGCTTGTTCCCGTTTGTTGTTACTGTGTGTTTCAGAGGTGGCTGGGAGAGAAAGTACTGGGGGAGGAGGATGAGGAAGAAGGATGATGCCCAGGAATCGACAAAATCTTTCTTCAGAATGCCTGGGGACCATGATATCAGATGTAGAGACTCTGGACATGGTGTCGAGGATGAGAAAAAGATGCAGAAGTGCATGGCTGCTGTGGATTCTCTGCCTCAAGATTCTCCCTATAAACATCTGTGGTCCAGGGATATTCAGGAGTCTCAGTGCATCAGGATGCTCACAAAACCCATTTATAAGAGAGCAAAACAAGATGGAAAATGACTGTCCCATGACAAATCAATACACATATAAATGCCTATTTACTTCCTGACACAGTAGGTGGTCATAAGGACAGTGTCCAGGAAGTAGTCTGTCATGAGCACGTATGTATTCTGGTCACATCAATGTGAAGGATGACGGTTTGGTAAAGTGCTGGCAGCTGTCTGTCATGTCTCTTCTCGATACTATAGATTTTCCAAGTTTTAAAATGGGAAGCATAAAAATTTAAATAAACGAAACGTTGTTTTGGAGTGGGCATCTGATCTTATTGACCATCGGTTGTTTTTTCCTACCTTAGCTTTGCTAGTTTAAGAGCTTATGTGCTTTCTAGAGAAAATGCTAATTCAAATTTAATTCAAAATTAAAAAAACCAAAAAACAAAAGGCAAAGCCAAGTAGTGGTTCATACCTACAACCGTAGCCCTTGGGGGTGGAGGAACCTGCCACAAGTTCAAAGCCAGCCTGAATTACAGAGTGAAATCCTGTGGAAAGTGAGGGGAGGGGAAAAGCAGCAGTTGACACATGTCCTGTGTCCACAGACAAAAACAAAGGGGCGCTCTCTTCCTAGTGACCTCTGTCTCCTGGTCTCTCACAACCCTGCAGTGTAGCAATCCTCCCGGTGGGCTGATCTGGGGGGAATTTGCACAATAGTGTTTGAAATCAGCAGGGAAACTCTCTTCAGATCATTTCACTTCCTGTCCACCCTTCCGGAAAGGCAAATTTCCTTCAGTGTGAAAAAGAAAAGGCTAGGGCTGGAGAGATGGCTCAGAGGTTAAGAGCTTTGCCTGCTCTTCCAAAGGTCCTGAGTTCAATTCCCAGCAACCACATGGTGACTCACAACCATCTGTAATGAGATCTGGCACCCTCTTCTGTCCTGAAGGCGTACACAAAGACAGAATATTGTATACATAATAAATAAATATTTAAAAAATAAAATATTTAAAGAAAAGAAAAGAAAAGGCTAATCTGATTTCATCATAATCTGCACTAGATAATCTCAAGAAGGGGTGTTGCCACCATTTGGCGGATAGACAGACGGGGTGAAGGTTTTAGATGTCTGCTCAAACCAAACAGGTTAGAGATAAGGCTCACAATAAAATGAGCAGGTTACAAATTTATCCCTAAGAACACACGAGGATTGCTCCAGTGCCTCTGACATACTGGTGCATGGAGAAAGGAGGGAAGAGTGTGGTCTGCTCACATTTCTGAGTTTTCAAAGCCACCATGCAATACCAGCACCCCAACCCCCACACCCACCCACCCCGACCCCCCCCGCCCCGCTCCCAGATGCTCACAGTCAGGAGAACTGGATTTGCTGGAGAAATTGCTGGTGAGGCTCTGCCTGGAACACCCAAAGTCACTGAGCGAAGCCATGCTTTCGGAGAACGGGGAGGACTCTGCATCACTCTGCTCGTTCACACCCTGCTTCTCATCATTCAAAGGCATCTTGTATCACCTTGAGGATGGAGGGGGGAGAGGGGAGAGGGAGAGGGAGAGACAGAGACAGAGACAGAGACAGACAGAAAGGGACAGAGAGAGAGAGAGAGAGAGAGAGAGAGACGGGGTGGGGTGCGGGGGTGCACAAGAGAGAGAACCTGCAGAGACAGAGAGACCCTAAATCAATATGGTTTCCAACATGCTTTTTCCAACATGGGTAATATAATACCTACAGGTATGACAGGATAGGGGAAAAAGTACAAGAAATTTCTTTACCCTTCCCCCAGCACCCTGACCAAGACTGTTGCAAGGTAAGACTTCCTTCCACAAAAGGAGTTTCAATGCCATATCCGGTGCAAACGTGGAGCAGCCTTAAGTGATGACAGACCCTCTTAAACCCACACAGAGCACGGACGAGCTCGCCTGGGCTGGTGTGGAAGGCTCTTGGGGCTCCTCAGCCAGACTCCTTGCTCCGTTCTGGGGAAGTCACTTAACCACCTGAGTCCATGGGGGAAACGGACCTCAAAGGTTGAACTCCCAGGGCTTTGCAAAGACTGGAGAGGATTACTTTCATCTCAGGCTTCTCTGCACAGTGCTCATATAGAGTTACTCTTCTTACTGTTCTGTTTTTAATAAAATACATTTAGCTGGTTTGGTGGGTCAGGGCACTTGCTGCCAAGCCCGATGACCTGAGTTCAGTCCCTGCAACCCACGTAACAGGAGAGAACCAGTTTCCACAAACTGCCCTCTGAGCTCCACAAGTGCTGGCAGGATAAATTTAAAGAATGCAACTTAAAAAAAAATAATAAAAGGATGTCCAAACAACCCCGTGGTGCCTCTGTGGGCCTCTCTGACGAGGCTTTCTGAACCGCCAGGTCTCTCCTCCATCTTCATGTCACAGCATGAAGACCAAGACCTATTATTTGGTTTGTACTTAACAATTTACAATGCACTGACACACCTTACTGAATACCTAGGGACCCAGGGTTCCGATGCAGACCCAGAGGGACAAGGTGAGTCACTCCGCCATGGAACCAGTCCCTAGACTCTACGTCAACTGTTTTCTCTGGGACATCACATGGCATACCAAGGAAGTCAGGCCTAGGACAATCTAGAAGGATTATGGTATATGAACGCCAGCCCTGGCCCCAAGAACACCAGCCAGGGCTATGAGGAACTGGCTTTGATATGAACATAGTACTGCTGACACCAGAGGAGAAATTTTGCCCAAGGGAGCAGGTACTTCCAACCCCGATAGACAACAGAGATGGAGAAAGTTTACTTCAATGAGGGATGGGGTACTTTCACAAACGCCAGAAGAAAGAGAAACCGTTAACAATGCATACCATGACTGGGAATGCCTCTACAGTTTCTTGAATGAATCTGCTAATATTTATGGAGCACCTACCGTGCCAGACACTGGAAAAAGTAACTGAACAAAACAGACATGTCCCTGTTCTTACAGTTCTCAAGAATGGTTACTTCAAACTGTGTGCCAGGTGAAAGATAGGAAACGAGGTATTGCTGAGAATCACAAAAGGCGGGGAGCAGGACTAAGGGGTACGGATGGGAGATCCAGATGTCATTGAGAGATACGGGGCAAACTGCTTCTCTTGCTTACTCATAGGAACAAGGATAAGCCTGCAAGGCGGGGGGGGGGAGGGCATTAAAAGGGAAAAAGGTCAAAGGGCATTTTCACCTGGTCTCAAGCAAAACTTTCTTCTGTCTTTTGACACTCAGTCAGAGATGCACATTTGCTCAGGTCAGAACGTGAGCAGCAGAGAATTGTAACTGCTTCTGCAGATGGAGAAGCAAGGGGTAAAGGGGAGCGGCCACTTGGAAGCATTCACCCTATCCTAGACTCCACGCCAACGACCACAGACACGGGCTATAACAGAGTCCTGAACACGTGGGTCGTCCGTGGCAGGGCAGTCTCCTCTTCCCCGTAAGCACCAGTTTTTACCTGAGCGTGTTCTGGGGAAAGGTTGGGGGGACAGGAGAAAACGGCTGCTGCCATTCTCTGCCAATACTTCACTTCCCGATGCCGGCATTGTTTGAAAACGCTTCTTTCCCGGAAGCCTCCCTCATCCCCACCAGGGCTCCTGGTACTCTGCTCAGCAGGTCTGTAGGGCATCTCCTTCACCTCCACAGAAGGAATTGAACCGGAATAAGGAGATGATGGTTCAGGAAGAACAAGCATTGTTTGTGCTGGATTCAAGTTCCCACAGCCCACACTAAAAACCTAGGCACAGTTGCATGCCCTGTAATGCCACGGCTATGGGGAGGGGCGGAAGGACCCCCAGGGCTTGCCGTCCTCCAACCTAGCTCCAGGTGCAGTGGGAGACCCTGTCTCAAGGACCTAGAGTGGGGTAGTGAAGCAGGGTTCCAGCATGCTCACCTCCCAGAAAAAGCATCTGCAGTGACTATTTCTGAATCTCCTTGGTAAGGGAGACACCAAGTTCACGACACAATCTTCGGCGTCAGCTAAATCACCGCCACTGAATCCTGTTTGGTACAAATTCAACTGGGGCATCTGTAAACTGGCAGCCCACACATGCTACCAAGTGCAGGCCCTGGAGCAGAGACCATCCGTGCCAGCTTACTCTATTTACATCCAGATCCCCAGGTCTTGTCACTCTTCCTCTACTGCACTCTACTGCAGCAGCGACCTTACACCAACAGGCTATTTTTTTTCCTGTTTTAAAAGTGAATAAAAGGGGCCTGGAGAGATGGCTCGGTGGTTAAGAGCGCTGACTGCTCTTCCAGAGGACCCGGGTTCAATTCCCAGCACCCACATGGCAGCTTACAACTGTCTGAAGATCCAGTTGCACGGGATCTGACACCTTCACACCAATGCACATAAAATAAAGTTAAATAAATCATAAAAATATTTTTTAAAAAGTGAATAAAAGCCTTCGTCTATGGGAATTTATGAACAGGCTCATTTTATTCTATATTCCAGTTGGACAGCACATTTGGTAGGTTTCTTAATTCCATGAACAAGAAGGTCAGGTGCAAGACTTAAAAAATAAGAAGCAGTAGGCTAGGAGCTAGAACCCAGCCTGTCACCGTTCACCATGTGACTTCATACACAGCTGGTTTCTTGAGGGGAGGGGTGCAGCAGTGAGGCGGGCTAATTACAGATTCCTTCAGTCAGAAATTGCTAAGCTGGAACCAGAGTTCCTTGAGACATCATGAGATGTTTTGAAAAAGGAAACATACAGCAGGCATGTTTAATTGTATGCAGCTAAGTTTTATGTCAACCTGTCACTGGAGATAGAATCTGAGGCACACAGCCATAACAGAACATTGCAAAATATCACACTCTTTAGAAACTCTTTAGTTGACAAAAGCATCCATGCTACACCTGAGACTTACTGTATCCATGCTACAACTGAGACTTACTGTATCCATGCTACANACTTACTGTATCCATGCTACAACTGAGACTTACTGTATCCATGCTACAACTGAGACTTACTGTATCCATGCTACAACTGAGACTTACTGTATCCAAGCAGAAGCCTGTCTCTGAAACAAGGCACTCATGACTTTGTTTAGAAATCGCCTATTTCCTATATAGGTAAACCCACAGGCCTAACTTGTGGAGCTGGAGTGAGACTGTACCTGGGTATAAGGAAAGGGTGCTTGGGACAGTGTCTGACAAAGAGACAACAGGACACAGGGGGTTATGTGCTTCTGTTTGCCATTAAAACAGGAAACTATTTTTACCTCACAATAACAAAATCCTGTTTTCCCTAGAGAAAAGCATGATTCGCAGTGACCCTCGCACGGAATTCACACGCTTGTCTGAAATATAAAATCCCAAATCGAATGGCCTGTTCCAGGGTCAAAAGTCTTCTGCGGGTGCCTTCCCACCGAAGTGCACCTTTCTTCACCTCGAGTTTCCACATGAGTCAGCTGGGGACAAACCCACCAGGCTGAAGAGGCATTGAGGGCGGCCAGGCTGCCTCAACCACTTCAGATTTTCTTAGACTGGAGATAACAAAGTCGCTTGGCTTAAAGAAGCACGACGCTTTTCACACTGACAAGCTTGGGTCCACCTAGCTGGTCACCCAAGCAACTCCCAGGCAAACTTAAGCAATTCTGCAGGAACACCGCATCTTACCAGTCAAAGGTGAAGATGGAGACGCCACCAAGCAAAGTTTCCAACATTATTACAATGGGTCACTAAAGAAGGAAACTGGAGATTTTTATGTATCATTCCATTCTTTTGTAACATAGAGCATTAATTCCATTCCCTTCTCAAGGCAATTACTGGTCAGCAGCTAAAGATTTATTGTTGAATCAAATTCATGGATGAATAATGGAATTTTAGTGCTAACGTTTTAGAAACAGAGGGATGGATACGGGAACCTAAAGGAGTCCTCCAAGTGTCCCACCAGGGCTCTCATCTGTCCCACCGCAGAGCGCAGGGAGCTCGGGCTTTAATCTGCTTTTGATTCTTCAGCTTGTACTTGACTTTAATCCTTGCTTCCTTTCTACACAACACTCTGTTTCTGTAAGGAGCTGTGTACTGGTGCAGGTTTAGAAAGCTACCCCAGCATTGGAACACATGTCACTGAAGCGGTAAGAACACTGCTAGTGCCGGGCGGTGGTGGCGCGCGCCTTTAATCCCAGCACTCAGGAGGCAGAGGCAGGCGGATCTCTGTGAGTTCAAGACCAGCCTGGTCTACAAGAGCTAGTTCCAGGACAGGCTCCAAAGCTACACGGAGAAACCCTGTCTCAAAAAACAAAAAAAAAAAAAGAAAAAAAAAAGAAAACTAGATGGGAAGACTTGTTGTCTTGTCTTGCTGTTGACTGAAACAGTCAAGTTGAATGCTTACGTGCCTAGTAATGTCCTGACAGATGTCAATTATTGTGCTAAAATAGTTTATAATTCTGAAAACCCTTGATGTCATGAAAACCGGAGGTTGAGGATATAATCCTTGATGAACTGTTGTGATTTGATGCGTTTCCCACAAAGCAACGTACTGAGAGGAGGGGCCCAATGAGAGGCATTATGTCGTCTTTGAGCAGTTCACACTCACACGTGGATTGACACTGATCTCCAAAGGCCATATAGCTGAAGTCTGAACTCGTATGTGCTCCAGTGTGCATGGGATGCCTTCCACCATATGACAGAGCAGGGCGAACCTCCACAGACACTGGTGCCTAGGTCTTAGATTTCCCAGTCTTCCACGCTTGGGAGCCAATACATAACTTATAATACATTATAAGTTATTTTATAATTACATAAAATTATATTTTATAATTATGTGGTACTGCCTCATAGAAGCATATAATGGACAGACAGAAAACTAAAACTGGAAGGCTGGCTGTAGCTGACATGAGCACCTGAAAATGCAGAGGGTGTTCTGGAGCTGGGCAACCAGAAAGGAAGCGACTAGAAACCATTTCGACCGCTGTGAAGGAACGTGAAGAACAACTCTGGGGAAACTCAGACCGCGGCTAAGACTTCAGGGGAGCGTAAACGTTCTAAGATTACTCCATTTGTTATGAAATAGGATGTTAGGAATGGGGACAGTAAAGGTAACTCTGAGGAGGTCTCAAAAGGAAATAGAGGGCAATATTAGGAGTAAAGGAACCCCTGTCACGTGGTAGCAAGAATGTGGCATATTTTGCCTATGTCCCAGGGCTTTATGGAAGGTGTGTAAGAGTTATGGACTAGGGTATTTAAGGGAAGATGTTTCTAAGCAAACTACTGAAGGATAACTTTTAAAATGCATGTAGGAAAGGAAGCAGTCCCTTCTCCAGTCTCCAGGGCCCATCTCAAGACAGTTCGAAGGCTAGCAAAATCCCAGGAGCTTAAAGAGCAGGCACATGGTACACGCAGTCTGGACACTCATCAGTACGAAAACGCAACAATCAGAACCAAGAGTTACGGAAGCGTATCATAATCTCAATTTGATTTCCTCAAATCCGCATCATGACTGTGTTGGGGAGGTGTTATTCTCGTTTAAAATGAGGACTCACGGGTCGCAGAGACAGCCCACAGGTTTACAGCATTGCAGAGGCTCGGCTCAGGCCGGCAGCAGGCTGGAACCCCGGAGTCTACTGCTCCAGGGCGGCTGGAGGAGATCAGTGTGCTGTCATTCTTTCCACTCCCTGCCTGCCAAATCGACCTGTCTATCATCACTCGGACACTTGCACATGTGGAAGCAAGGTGACCTTACCCTGGGGTGGCTGTTCAAGCACGGTACCATGAAGGACATCACTGCAAGAGATCATCCAACCACCCCACTATAGTGATAAAAACCCTTTATTAGAGCACCATTCCTTATACTCTGCAAAATCCCGTGCTAAACGCCAGGTATCACCCAAAGGGCTAACTGCTGCCAGCTAGCCAAATCAAAAACATCTTGAAGTAAATCGTTCAGGTTGTCCAACAGGGAAGGGCCCTGAAGAATGAAACCCATGCAGTTAAGGCTAGGTTGTAGAAAAAGGCGATGTCAAGAGACATTTAGTGATG
>JAQHUG010000261.1:1004922-1025174 GCA_028555095.1 Dicrostonyx torquatus | reverse complement strand
CTCCAAAGCCACAGAGAAACTCTGTCTCGAAAAACCAAAAAAAAAAAAAAAAGAAAGAAAAGTTCACCCTGTATGTGAGGAAGGGCCACTAATGGGGACAGTGTAAAAGTATACAAATGGAGCAGATATGGGCACAAGGATTCAGACACAAGTGTACAAGTTCTCAAAGATGAGCTAAGCCTTGAATAGCCTTGAAGGGCAGGCCAGCTAATCAAATGCTTATTTTCTTTCGATATGTGCTTCTTTATATATACAATTTTACATAAATTAATTATCTAATTTCTTTTCTTGTTGGGAAAGTTGGGGTGGAAGGAGACTTCGGCTCTAAAATCATAGAGACAGGTTCCAATCTTGGCTCCCCTCCGTGTATCAGCTGTGTGACTTTGGGCAAGTTACTTAAGTTCTCTGAGCCTCGTTATCGTCATGGGTAAATCAGAAATAACAGAAGACTCCATCTTAAAGGGCACAAGAGAAATGCTTAACAAATGAGACTCGTTTCTTTTAAAGTTTATTGACCACAACTTAGAAAATACCAAGAAAAGCGGAAGTAAAACCCCCAACAGCTTTACCACACAAACGAAACCACAGCGGACATTTGAAGTTAGCTTTCCAGTTTCCAGCCAAGGCTTGGCTCGCTTCCCCCTTTCTGTATTGTCTGGCTTTCTGAATATAAAATTCAAGTCTAACGTTTCATTGCGTTTTATCTACTTACTTATTTACTGTGGGGGGCAGGACTTGGGGACACACATGCCAGGGTACACATGTGGCGGTCGGAGGACAACTGTCAGAAGCTGTTGCTTCTCTTTTCCCACCAGGTCAGGTCAGCCCTGGAGATGGAATTCAGATTGCTAGGGTAATGGTCTGTCCTGTCCCTTTAAGAGACAAGCCCCGCCCCCTCCACCCCACCCCACCCCTCCCCACTGAGTAAGAAGACTTCCTTCTGCTGCTTGCAGCCCAAATCCCAAATCTCTCTCCCAAAATGTAACTGCTGCTGTGGCTTCTCTCTCTCTCTCTCTCTCTCTCTCTCTCTCTCTCTCTCTCTCTCTTTCTCTGTTTCTTTCCTCGTCCCCCTTCTCCCTTTCTCTCCCGTTCCCTTCCATAACACACTAAATAAATACCCATCCTCACTCTGCATGGCGTGCCTATCCATCTCGGTCTCCAATCCGCCAGGCAGCCAGCCGTGGTCTCGAGACCCACCACCCACTGCCGCCACTCTGGGACGTGCAGCATTTTAGTTAAAACCATAACACTCAGACTTGGTGGCCAGCGCCGTTATCTCCTGAGCCACTTCGCAGGCTCCTGAGTCAAAGTTTCTGGCTGGGTAACATAGGCGGGTTTCCATCTTATGGCCACTGCACAGTATATTAAATTGGATTGCTGTATTGAAGTCACTCAGACATTCCTGCCTGCTAGACATTTATCTAGTTGTCCGTCCCTGTTCTAAACAGTTAAACAATATGCAGGTCTATACACAATCCTTTTAATATTTATTTTTCTTAAGAAACGACTTCCAGAAATGAAACCATGGATATGGTCAGAATGAAGAGTGCCAGTGGTCCCCGCTTGTCACCAAAAATAATTCAGAAGACAGCTGAAGAGGCCTCCTTGCTCAGATTCTGCTCCTCCCTCTCCTGCCCCTCATTCTTGCTTTTTTTCCAAGAGGAGGGGTTGAGCCGAGGTCTGGGCATTCCTGGGTCCTCTCTGCCAGTAGGCGGAGTCACAGGGCACCCAGCTCTCGAAGGCAGTCCGAGGGATGAGCTAGCTGGGAACACGGGCATCTGCAGGAAACCTGGGTATTTCTTTTTCTCTTTCTTCGCCCATGTGGCAGGCGGGCAGGCGGGCAGGCGGGCAGGCTTCCTCTTTGCCTCCGCCTGAGCTGCAGGATGGAGTCAGAGGCAAGTGTGTTTTCTGCGGAGCTCTGTGTCATCCGGGGCTCTCTGCTGTGTCGTCGTCGTGTCCGTCCAGTCCCGTGTCCGGTCTCCCCCCCCCCCCCAACAGGGCGCCAGACAGCGCTGAGCAGGGAAAGCTGCCCCGGTGTGCCTAACTGCAAGCAGGCTGTATATTTTTGAGGCGGAATTTTGTTTTGAGGGTGGAGCTGGAAACCCTCCAACATCGAAGCTGCCTTTGTAATGAAAGTCTCAGGCGGGATGTGGGTGGGCTCAGCATGGATGGCTGTCTGATCCTCAGTTCTCCGGATTGTTAGGAACAAAAATCCAGCCCAAGGTTTCTTCAGCAAAGCTGGGTGATGTTTAACAGCTGCTTATCCAGAAAGGGAAGAAGGGAGGACAGAAGAACGGAAAGAAGGAAGGAGCGAAGGAACGAAAGAAGAAAGAGAGAAAGGAAGGAAGAAAGAAAGAAACTAGGGAAGGAAGGAAGGTTTACAGCATTCTCAGATTCCCATGGCTACCTACTGCACCAGGGCTTATTTCAAAGGCACTGGTCAGTTTACGCAATCCCTGATCAGAGGTTAGCCACAGGCTCTTGCTGAGCAGAGAAAACCCACTCTAGCAGAGCGAGGGAGGCAAATCGAAGCCTGATTCACTCACTTGGTCACGGTGTGGAAAGAGGAGGCCCTCTTCATTTGTAAGGTGGTGCAGACATGACCTCAGCAAGGATGAGAACCCAGAGAAACACATCCCCGTAGGCTTCTCTCTGCAAACCAGCCCATTGTTGCCATGGAGTCAAAGGTCCGCACATCAAGACAAGGTTGCAGCGGGCAGCTTTGGAGTTTTTGGAGTTTGCCTCCTCACTGAGTCACGGCAGAGACGAAGAAGCCACCATCCCTGACTGCTGGAAAAATGCTAGGGAAGGTTGACCAGGCTTCCTTTGCCACAGGCTGAGGACAGAAACCTGCCTGGTGGTGGTGGGGAAGGTTGTATTGGCCTGGCAAAGCCGGCACTTGTGTGTCAGCCTATGGACACTGTGACACAGCACCCGAGAACTCACTTGAAGAAGGGAAGATGCATTTGGCTTAGTTCAAAGCCAATTAGTTCCATCACTGTTAGGTCTGAGATGATGCAAACCACACTGACATCTAGAACATGTGGTAGACCAAGATGCTGTCTTTGTGGGAGCTAGGAAACAATAAGACAGAAGGAGGACAAGGACCAGAGCAAGGTATATTCAAGGGCACGCTCTCAGTGACCTCCTTCCTCCAGTGAGGCCATACCTACGAGTTTCTAACACCTCCTAATAATGCCGCTAAAAGATGGTTTTATCCATGCAATCCACCGTTGCAATTTCCTCTGAGTTCTGCATAGGTAGAATTCTGGTCAATGGGCCAGTGAGATAGAGATGGGGGAGAGCTGTGGACCTTAGGAAACGCAGTGTAGGAGATGGTGAGGAATGGTTTTTATCTGGAACAAAGGGTAGCTTAAAAATATTTTTGTCATGTTAATTTATGTGTTACAGGCGTTCTGATTGCACATATGTCTGCATATCACGTGTGTGTGTGATGCCCTCACATTCTGGGAATTGGAGTTATAGATGGTTCTGAGCTGCCATGTTGGTAATGAAAATCCAACCAGGTTCTCTGGAAAAGCAGCCAGTGCTTTTAACGTCTGAACCATGTCTCTAGTTCCAAGGGTAGATATTTATGATTTTTTTATAGCACCAAGGATTGAAGTTAGGGCCTCATGCTTGCCAGGTAAGTACTCTACCATTGTGCCATATCCCTAACCCTTTTTAAATTTTGGAACAGGGACTTTCTGTTGGCCAGGCTGACTTTGGACTGGCTCTGTTCCCCCATGTAAATCTTGAATTTCTCATTCTCCTTCTTCAGCCTCCCAGGAACTGGTATTTTGGTAATTCTTAACCAAGAATTGACATATTTGTCACCTAAGGAGCCTTTAAGAAACACTTATTGTAGTAAGAGGGGACACGGGCTGTGTTCCCAGCACTTGAGAGGAGTGCGGGCCCTTTTGTTCTGTCCCGCCCAGCTCCCGGCCACACAGCTAGTTTATACCAGAAATAACCACACAAAAATTATATTAATTTAAATACTGCCTGGCCTATTATCTCTAGCCTTTTCTTGGCTAACACTCACATCTTGCTTTAACCCATATCTAGAAATTTGTGTATCACCACGTGTCGTGGCTTACTGGCATGAGTCTAATCTATGTCTATCTCGGGCAGGAGCATCATGGCATCTCGCACACTTCCCTTCTCCCCAGCCTTCCATTCTGTCTACTCTGCCCACTTAACAGCTGTGTCATATCCTCCAGGCCAGGCAGTCTGTTTATTTAACCAATGAAAGCACAGAAATACAGAAGGACCCTCCTACACCACTTATACCTGGGGTCTTACCATAATGGGTCTGGCATTGTGGTCTGACATAGGTGCATGCTAATTTGCTTTTCCAAAAGTCCCTCAGACTTTGCCAGTGCAGAGAATCACGGGAGACAAAGCTGGACAAACAAGCGGTGTTGAGGCCACGCTCAACCTAGTGACAGATTTAGGAGGCCAGCAGCCTACCTTTCACGGGAAGGGAGCCTCGAAGACCATGAGAGAGAACACCGAGCCCTGCCGCTTGGCACAGCGATCACACCTCCAAGCCCAGGTGTGAAGTTGGGTAAGGGTGGGTTTCAATCCCATTTGTCCCACTTCCGGGCTGTTAGCTGGGTAGGTTGCTGGTCCTCTCTGAGTCTCTCAGAGAGGTCTGAGACCACAGCAATTGTGTTTAGCTACCAGGCTTGAGATGAGTCAAAGGGAACTGGAAGATGAAACAGCTGGCTCAGCTCCTGACAGCTGTGCATTCTTTCCCCTCCGCCGGAACCTTCGGCCCTTGCTGGCCTGTCCTGGTAACTAACTTCAGGATGAAGAGAGATGAGGTATTTGCAGGGAAGGCACGCTAAACACTCGTTCGGATGAGTGAGTGAGAGAAGTCTTTGGAGCCCTGTAGTCCTAGAGGCTTTGATAGCCTCATAGAGGCACTCCTGCCTCAGAGAACCAAAGAGAAACCAGAACTCCAAACAAGCCTCAGCCTCACAGCTTACGGCACCATAATCCCTCGGTTTCATAGCTCCATGGCTTGGCTGAGGTGGAACCTGGCTCCGTGACAGGCCACCTTAGTTCAGTCACAAATGTGATCTCAGCCCCGGGCAATTTGGCCTGTGAATCTTAGCCATGGTCAGCTGTTAGGAAGGCAACAGAGACCGAGCCATTCTTACTGAGGACAGTTCCTCACTGAAGTCTGTCTGCAGAGTCCAGGATCATTTCTGGAGGATGATAATACCTTCTTCCCGCTCCCAGGATCCACTGGCCTCCACAATAGAGCTCTGATAGCCATTCTGCAATTTGACAGATACTTATCGACAGCTCTTCTGTTTGGCGGGTACTTGAGAACACAGTAATCTACACAGCAATCGTTTAAAAAAATGACTTTTCATGCTGCCTGGTATTCTAAATTAACATCAAATATTGACATTGAGATTATCAGCGGACCCAGGTTCCTTTGAGGTCAACTCATCCACAAGGCGGTGTGGCTGACAGAAAGGAGTAGGGACCCGGAGAGTAGACAGGTGTGGTCCTCGACTCCTGATTGGAACCAGCTCGCTTGTCCTGTAAATGAGAGTCTTTCTTACTCTAAACCTAGTGTTTTCTTCCTCAGAGAGCAGATTTTTGGCTGGATAGAGATAGATGCTGAGAAGATGCCAGGAGGAAGGGGGGGGGCGGGGGGAGGGAGACCTCCTGCTGCAGGGAGGTCCGCTAGGAAACTAGGAAGATAACTTTGGGACAGGTAGAACAGCCCTCCTCCTGCCTGGAACACTGATCACACCCTAAAACTTAGGCTTTTGATGGGGACTTAGAAATCTCTGGGTGCTGGTGGGCGGGCTTGAGCTGCAGGGGCTGAATGGGAGCCCTCATCAGTGAACCTCTTGTCTGATGATTTTCCTTCCCTGCACTCTGGAGAAATAGGTCAAGAGATGAATGGCATTTTATACTCTTGAAGCAGGCATAAGGGGATTTAGCCGGGCTTGTTGAAACAAGAGAGGCTTAAGTTAAATAGTAACACGGGCTCTTCACTGTGAGGGAAGAGCGAGGTTTATCCCAAGTCACTAAGTCCTCTAAGAGACTGGAAGATGCCTTAAGTAGCTCTTGATCCCTTCTGTGTACTGGACAGCTCCCCAGGTTACAACAAAGCTCCTTAGAGCTGGAAGTCTGTGGTGAGTACGTTCCCTTGCTTTGTCAATCTGCCTTCAGGGCAGAAACCTGGAAGGTGTCTCCAGTCTCAGACAACAGACGCCTACTCCTAGCTGCCACCTCATCCGAGCTGATATGGAGGCCAAGTCCAAGGCTCAGGCACCAGCTAGCCAGAGAGCGCTAAAGTGATTAGAAGTCTCCATCCAAGCTCCTATACTCCCTCTGTCTCTTTGAAAGAGTAGGCACTCCGCCAGGGGGATCTCCTGCTGCCTTTGTATACAGTTATGGGAATACGATCCGAGGACACAAGAAGACTCCAAGGCAGCCGGTATGGATGGCTAGGGATGATGGCCTCAGACAGTGAGATTTTTTTCCCCAAGTTTCTGAGCTCTTTTTTGGTACCAGGGATTGCTGTGGGTGTTGGGTTGTGTTGCTGGGAGAGATATGGTGGCGGTAATTCATAAAGACAGTGTTAGCAACGTGTGCTAAGAGCTGTGTTCCCGGGCTTCATTCCCTCTCGCTTGCTAAACAGTAAATATTTATGGAACCAATTGCTCACACAAACTGGCTAGACTGGTCTCTTTTTGCTTTCCTGGACGAGACAACTTTGCATTTGCTGTAATCTACCCAGAAGTTCCCCTCCCTGCAGGTTATTTTTTGTGGGGGAGGGGCTGGACCTCACGCTTCTTGGGTTTTTAAATCAGAGGCCCCGTTCTCATTGCAGTCTCTCTGATCACATTATCTAACGTCGTAACTCCCATTCCCTCCCGGTACCCCCTCTTCACTATTCTCACCCCAATTAGCGTGCAGTGCTGCCCAGGATACCTTCCTTACTTGCCTGATCTCTGTGTCTAGCCCGAGAACCCCAGGACAGGGACTTTGGACTGTTTTGTACAGTCCTCCAATCCCCTCACCTGGGTCAGGTACTCAGCTTTGTTAGGGTGTAAGCGAATTGAAGGGAAGAAAGGCTCCCTCAGGACGTCCAGTAAGTACCCAGTGATAAGCGAGATAGCTCAGCAAACAATGTACACCGGAGGGCCTTGCTGGAGGAGAGATAAGATAACAGGCCACCTACACCACAACAGACATTCTCCTGAAACAAAACTCGCAGGATGCTTCACAGATACTTCCCTATGACCTCACTACTACCCCAGGCTTTAGGGACTATGAATTCCAGCATAGGAAGGCTCTATTGACTTAAGAAAAAAAATAGCTGAAACTACCCAGGTAGTTTCTGAGTACCGGAGGAGGCCTGGACTTAATCAGCTGGCACACCTCAATGAAATTATATATAATACACACTCAATGAAATTATATATAACACACACATACGTACATTGCATATACATATATATATATATATATGTAAACCTCACAATGGGCTTTTTTAATATTTACTACTTTTCACGGGTCCTGTGAGGCAGCTTTACAGATGATGAAAACTGAGACTCCAGAACCACGTGCCCAGTGTCTTCCAGAGAGCACCAGACAATCCAGCCGTGCTTACCACTTCTGCTCAGGCCCACAAGGTGGAGGAGCGGGCCCCGGGGAAGAGAAGGGCTTTCTGGGACCAAGTTTTCCCAGAGAAGGAGGCAGTAGGATTTCCAGGTTGGGGGGCTTGGAAGAAGGAGCTGAACAAAGAACCTTGGACGACTGTGGAGGAAGGAGTCCCACATCCGAGCCCCTGCCCCCGCCTGCTGCCGTGGTTTGAGTCTAATAAGTAGATGTGGGAGATGCTTGAGCAAGGCGGGGCAGGATAAAAACCCTGTGTAGGGATTAGGATTTTTATAGTTACTTCTCTGTCTTAGTTTCTTAGGAATCTATCATGACCGCCTCTCCCTTCTGTTCAGTTTTTGTTAAATTAACGATCTATATTTATAATGTATTGTCTGAACCTCGTAAAAATCATCACATTTGCATATAATATGGACTCCCACTAAACTTTCAAAGTTTTAGCCCTGATAATCCCTTCATTTAAGAATGAATACTTGTCAGTGGAGGATGTTGAAACCCAGGTGAGCATTCTAGGTCATGTACTGCACCATCCATCCATCTATCTATCTATCCATCTATCATTCATCCATCTATCAATTCATCCATCCACCCACCCACCCACCACCCACCCACCCATCCACCCATCCATCCATCCATCCATCCATCCATCCACCCATCCATCCATCCATCCATCCATCTATCAATCCATCCATTCATCCACCCATCCATCCATTCATCTATCCACCCACCCATCCATCTATCCACCTATCCATCCATCAGTTGTGGGCTGAGATGTCTTTATACACTTATATGTTGAAACCCTCTAGTGCCTTAGAGAATGTGACTGCATTGGAGACCGTCTTTAAAGGACTGTTTAAGTTAAAATGGGGTTGTTAGAGTGAGCCCTGATTTAACCTGACTGGCGTCCTGATCAAAAGAGATCAGGGACAAACGTGCACCAAGCAAGATCTGAAAGAGGACGCAGCTACAGTGTAACCATCTACCAACCAAGAAGAGAGGCCTCAGAAGAAACAAGACCTTCTGACACCTTCAGTTTTCATTTTTTATCTCCACATCATTCAAGCCAGTCTATGGTGTATGGTTTAGAGAAGCTTGGGCAAATAAATATATATGACATTTATCCATCCACCGATCCATCCACCCACCTATCCATCCATCCACCCATCCATCCATCCATCCATCCATCCATCCATCCATCCATCCATCCATCTATCCATCCATCCATTCATCCACCCATCCATCCATCCATCTATCCACCTACCCATTCATCCATCTGTCCATTCATTCATCCATGAATGCATGCATCCATCCATCCACATATCCATCTATCCACCCACCCATCCACCCCCCACTCCTCACCCCCCATACACACTATGTTGAGTGTCCCTTATTATCCAGGTAAGCTGTTATTCTGGATAGTTTTGTGTCAACTTGTCACAAGCTAAAGTCATCTGAGAGGCGAGGATCACAATTAAGAAATGCCTCCTTAAGACTGAGAGCTGTAGGCAAACCTGTCATTGTCTTAGTCGCTGATTGATTGGGAGGACCCAGCCTAGAGTGGGTGGTACCATCTCTGGGCTTGTGGTTCTGGGTTCTATAAGAAAGCAGGCTGAACAGGGCAATGGGAAGCAAGACAGTGAATAGCGCCCCTCTATGGCCTCTGCATCAGTTCCTGCCTCTAGATTCCTGCCCTTTCTGAGTTCCTGTCCTGACTTCCTTTGGTGATGAACAGCAATGTGGAAGTGTAAGCCAAATGAACCCTTTTGTCTGCAACTTGCTTTTTGGTCACGGCGTTTCATCGCAGCAACAGATCCTACCTAAGACAGCCGTCTCGCTCTGGAGATAAAAGAACAAAGAGGCCGCAGTCTCTACCCTGTTCCGGAGCAGCTAGTATTGAGTCAACAGGAGTTATGTCAGACTGTGACACGTGCCAGGACCGACCTGGGAGCTGGAGGTGTGGTTGGAGGGACACTGGATCCAGCTTGGGAATGGAGGCACGAAACACAACAAGCTGGACTCCTGAGAGAATGGCAGATCAGGGAAACTTCGGGGAAGCACAGTTGGCCATACAAAGAGCAAGAAGGTCTTAAAGGCAGAAATACGCCAAAGGAGAAGGAAGTAGATGTGAAGAATGGGAAGGGCCACACTCAGCCCACGGTTCTCAGAGCTTCCTTCCCCGCCTTCGGCTCACTGTCTCCTGTGTCTCAAGAAGGGGCAGCGTTGAAGTGATTTCCACTGGTCCCTCCCCTTCCTGTGAGATTCCTGATGAACATGAAGAATCGGGCTCTTATCCGAAGGTCAGAAGGCTATGTGTCAGAAGGCTTTGGACCAGCTAGGTACATGCTACGCCTTCTTTAACATGTCTCTACATGTGTGTGCCATTGTGACTGTAGGCTCAGTTGCTGGGATTCTGGCTGTCCACCACAACTCTCTAGCCTTGCCACCTCACTCGCTGTCATCAGAAAGCTGCAGCAGTACTGCAGGACCGACCTTAGAGATTTCCTGAGTCTGGCAGGAGATGCAGGCGCAGACCCCGCCATGGAGGTTGACTCGCAGGAGGCAGTAGGCAACCAGGAAGTGTGAAAGGTCGCAAAGGCTTGTATTAGTTAGTACAGCTTCCTGGCAGCCCTACTGTGTCAGCAATGGTCATGGTGCATCAGCAGCATCACCATGTCCCATAACCATCACCACCATCATCACCTGTACCACTCCCATCAGCACCCTTGCTAGCTTCCCCATCACCATAGGAGGCTCTGGGAGGTTGCCCTGGCTGGCTTCCTTCTCTCCACTGTTCTTCCTTGTGGTTGTCTTAGACCCTAGATAGATGACATTTTTAATAATGTGATATTTTATCAAAGGGAAGACCCTAGAGGGGTTTTATTTGTTTGTTTAAGAAGTTTATTGTTCACTGCCAGTATGTATCCATGTGGTTGACTTTTAAAAGATTTATTGAAAAAATTTGGATTTCTTTATTTTCTGTATATGAGTGTTTTGACTGCATGTACACCACATTTATGCCTCGGGCCTGGAGAGGTCAGAAGAAGGTGTCAGATCCCACGAACTAGTGGTACACTGGTTGAAAGCTGCTGTGGATGCCAAACCTGGGTCAAGAGCAACAAGTGCTCTTAACCTCTGAGCCATTTCTTTTTTCTTTTCTTTTCTTTCTTTCTTTTTTCTTTCTTTTTTTTTTTTTTTTTTTTGGTTTTTCGAGACAGGGTTTCTCTGTGGCTTTGGAGCCTGTCCTGGAACTAGCTCTTGTAGACCAGGCTGGTCTCGAACTCACAAAGATCCGCCTGCCTCTGCCTCCCGAGTGCTGGGATTAAAGGCGTGCGCCTCCTGGCACCTCTGAGCCATTTCTCCAGTTCCTTAAAGATCTTTTTTGTTTGTTTGTTCGTTTGGTTGATTTTTTTTTTTTTTTTTTTTTGGTTTTTGAGATAGAGTTTCCTGTAATACCCGATTCCAGTTCGCACACCTCTGTACCGTACGTGAGTCGAGCAAGGGCCTGGAGATTGAAAGAATACACAAGAGACCCGGGTCATTCGAAAGATCAGCAGAATACCCTTTATTCAACCTTGGGGAGATCCTTACGTATCTAGCTGCAGCACAAAGAATTCTCCCCAGGCAGGTGGGAAATTGCCACACCGAAGATGGAGTAAATAGTGCACTACAGCTAATCACCAGGTGGGGCAGAGGGAACACAAAAACAAACAAAATGTTTTAGCTGATTGATCTGTAGACCAGGCTGTCCTCGAACTCACAGAGATCCTCCTGCCTCTGTCTCCCGAGTCTGGGATTAAAACTGTGCACCATCATGCCCAGCTAGCGACTTTTCTTATTTTGAATTACTTGTATCTGTGAGGGTGTGTGCACACGAGTACAGGTACTCCAAGAGGCCAGAGGCATTGCATCTCCCTGGAGCTGCAGCTACAAGCAGCTGTGAGCCACCCAGCATGGATGGGTGCTGGAGACTGAGTTCAGGTCCTCTGTAAGGACAGTATTTGCTCTTATTGCCAAGCTGACTCTGCAGTCCTCAGACTTGTATGTGTGGGTCTTGTACGTCATATGTTTGGCTGTGTAGTCCCTTGTTTCCCAGGGGAATCCCAGGAGCACCTTAAGGTAGGAAGGGTTCATTTTGGTCTATACACCCGTGATGGTAGGGAAGCCATTGTAATGATTCGCCAGGACCCATAGCAGCTGCTGGGACCCCAACTAATTATTAATTATAACAGTCATGACGGCAGCTTGTTACACTGTATCACAATTAGTTTGTTACATTGTATCCACAACCAGAAAGCCGGGAGAGATGAATGCTGCTGCTCACCCAGCTTCCTCCTTCAAAAATACGTTATTTGAGAATTTTACACTTGTATACAAAGTATTTTGATTTTTATGCCTTCCAGTTCCCCACAGATCCCCTTGATATATCTCCCATTCAAATTTCATGTCCTTAAAAAGAAAACCCACTGAGTCAGATTAGTGTTGTCCGTGTGTGCATGGGTGTGGGGTCATCACCAGATCCCGGAAACCTCCCCAACCAGACAATAGCTCTTCATTAAGGGGTAGGTTTGGAGAACACTCACCATCCATGCCCAAAGTTTGGCTCGCTTGACCTTGTACAGGTAATCATTGCAGCTATTAGCTCATGAGCACAGCGGCCCCGACATGTTGTGTAGGTAACATTTTCACAGCTTTCCTCCCATCCTTTGACTCAACTCACAGGGGTTTAGCGACGTCAAGTCTGTTAGTACATTGCATTGAGAGATGGGTGGTCCAGGCTGTCCAGGGGGAACATTATGAAGTAGCATAGTACCACTGATTCTGTAACGCACTGGGGACTTGTGGCTTGGCTTCTGGGGACTTTATCATCTCAGTACAGAGGGGAAGCGGCTGACATTCCTGGAGCCTTTTCATTCAGGCACCCTGGCTGGAATGCGGGAAACCAAGAAGGCTACAGGCTCTCAGAACTCGACCTTATAATTTAGTCCTTGCAATATGAGGGTGCCTGGAGACATCCTGTCACAGCTGGGTGTCTGGCTCCTTCTCCGTATTCCTGATCCCATCCTACACACTTTAGGGTAGAGAAGCAAAAGAGGGACCAAGAAATTCAGACGATCAGGAAACAGAAAGGGGCATGTCCGTCCCCTGAACGCATGCTGTGCTGACAAGAAGCCAGCCAGGATGGAAATCTCCAGAACCTCCAGTGTCTACAAGTTTGCTTCCATGATGGCTCTGAGCACGTCCCCTCCTCCTAAGGGTGTAACCAAACACCCTACTTCAGAAGAAAACACTACCTGCTTTTAAAGTTAAACACATCTTAGCCTGTGGTTTCTGAGCCACATAGGGCATGGGGAGCTCCCAGAAAAGACGATGAAAGAAAATCCTTGAAATCTGGACACAGGAGCTCTGTGAAACACCGCTTGTCCCACGGGGCTCTGCGAATGGCATTAGCTGCCCTTTCTTCTCAGACTTGCTATGGAGTCAGCATCATATGGTCTGGCTCCTGCAATCCCCGCCGTGTGGCGAACCCAGTCTTATTATCCCATTTGATAGATGTAGTCACTGAACTTCAGGGACATCGTGTTTTACGGGAGATTCTGGAACCGAATGTGACCTTAAGCCAGTTTATTCCAGAGCCACTGTCCCCTGCCTTGTGCATCTGGGTGTTGCGTGATGTGTGTGTGTGTGTGTGTGTTCGCGTGTGCATGCACATGAGTATAGAGGCCAGAGAGAACCTCAGGAGGTGTTGCGTCATGTGTGTGTGTGTTCGCGTGTACATGCACATGAGTATAGAGGCCAGAGAGAACCTCAGGAGTCATCTGTTAGACACCATCTACCTCTTTTCTTTTCTGAAAGCCAGGGTCTCTCACTGGCCTGGAACTCATTATGTAATGTAGGCTGGCTAGCCAGGGAGGCGTGAAGCCTGACTTTAAGTATGTGTGTGTGTGTGTGTGTGTGTTGTATGCGTGTGTGTGTGTGTGTGTGTGTGTGTGTGTGTGGTGTATGCATATATGTACCTGTCAGTGCACAAGTTCATGTGCACGCTTGTGGAAACCAGAATATTTCAGGTGTCCTACCCTAGGGCTCATTCCCTTGAGACAAGCATCGCTCAATGAACCTGGAGCTAGGCCGGCAGTCAGCAAGTCCCAGCAATCACACTGTCTCCTCACCACCTTGCCCCCAGCACTGGGGTTCCACTCCCTTGCAGCCAGGCCTGGCGTTTTATGTAGGTCCTCGGGACTTGAACTCAGGTCTTTGCACTTGTGAAGCAAATTCTCTTACCCGCCGAGACATCTTCCCGGTCTTGGTATGGCCTTTAACATGGGCTCTGGGGATCAAACGTGGGTCCTCGTGCTTGTCAGGACCATCACTCTAGCCTGTCACCATCCTTCCAGTGCTCAACAGATAAAAAACTGAGACATATTCCATTCCTACCTCTGCCCTGTGCATGTAACTCCTCAAACAAAACAAAAAAAGCTAACGATCATTGATTATTTCCACTTACAAGCAAGTGACTGTTTTCTCTAAGGAACATATTAATATCATAATAAAGAAAGCTTTAGATGTCTGCTTCACGGAGTAGGTGGCCCTGAAGCCCAGAGGGGAGGTTAAGTCCACTCTTCAAGGTCACAGAATTTGGTGGCAAAGCTGTGGCTCAAAAAGCAGACAGTGCTGCTGCCTCCAGGCCAGAGCTCTGGCTGGGTTCCAGCAGGCTGCCCTGAATTACTGACCCTCCCCCCCTCATCCTTTTTGTTTGTTTGTTTGTTTTTTTCGAGACAGGGTTTCTCTGTAGCTTTGGAGCCTACGCTGGAACTAGCTCTTGTAGACCAGGCTGGTCTCGAACTCACAAAGATCCGCTTGCCTCTGCCTCCCGAGTGCTGGGATTAAAGGCGTGCTTCCCCCCTACCGCCCCCGCCCCGTCCTTTTAACACAGATGGTGAAGGAGGGTCTCTGTACATTAGCGAGTATAAGCAAGCCTGTACTTAGGTTCTGTTAAACAGGGTAGTCCTGAACATCTTATGACAACCCAGCTTTTTGTCTTCGTCTGTCCGTCCCTCTGTCCTGCTTTGTTGAAGCAGGAGGCTTCTGCTATAGATCCTGCTGTTCCGCCCATGGAGAGGTGTTCTCTTCTGCATAGAGCAGATGGTTTCACTAGAGCAGGTTCTAGTGCAAATTTAAGTTACTCTGTGTTATTTCTCCCACGACAGCGACTCCTCTGCTTGCTTTCCTGTCTTCTGCAATCCGCAGCCACTCCACCCAGCTCACCTCTATAGGCAGCACACACCCTTCAAGTCAAGACAGGTGCCCCGGGCTCACCCCACTTCCGCCTCAGAAATAGGTTTCCTGTTCTCCCACTATGCAAATCCATTCTCCAAATGATTCTTCGTTCTGCACCCTGTGTACGGCTCAAGATTGGCTTCACGTTTCTGTTCTCAGTTCTTAGAGTCTGGCCCTTAGCATGCTCCCCAGGTGTTCTGCAGATCCCATGATCGTGGGCACACATGTGCCCATTCAGAATTTAAAGGTAAGGCCGGGCGGTGGTGGCACACGCCTTTAATCCCAGCACTCGGGAGGCAGAGGCAGGCGGATCTTTGTGAGTTCGAGACCAGTCTGGTCTACAAGAGCTAGTTCCAGGACAGGCTCCAAAGCTACAGAGAAACCCTGTCTCGAAAAAACCAAAAAAAAAAGAATTTAAAGGTAAGTTATGAAAAGCATGAGGAGCAATGGCTGTCCTCAAGAAAGGTGTCTCTAGCAGTGTCCGGGCATCTCTCTGACACAGAGTGGGCCTTCAGCACAGGAGACATACAAACTCTCCCTGCCCTTGCGTATACCAAGAGAGGTACTGGTATAAGACAGCCAAAGAGTGGAAATGGTGGCATTTGAACGCGACTTTGAAGATGGGAAGATTTTTGTTGTTTGTTTTCTTCTTCTTTCCCCTCTTAAGCCGATTGGGAGGAGGTTACAGACAGAAGAAACAGCATCCTTACTTCAGCCAGGCACGCCTCAGGGCTGCAGCAGAAGTCAGTTGTGTGTAGGGGGTAAGTGAGCCCCTAACTACGAAACTAGAGATCCAACGGATCTGAGCGAGTTTGTTCCCCAGGCCCTCATTCCCCTTCCAGTCAGAGATGAAGTCCCTCGGGCTTCAGAAGCACCAGCAGTAGGTTCAGAGCCTGGCTATGTGTGACTCTGAAGCATTCTATTGGAGCTGAGGATCCGTCCGTTTCTGTCCTATAAAATGGGCAAATATAATCCCAACGTTCCAAGGCTTTTGCGAGGGTTTCAGAACCCATAAAAACTGATAAGCCGGGTCCTGGCATTGTTATAATCTTTTTTTTTTTTTTTTTTTTTAAATCAACGACCTGTGTCCTTCTAAGTGTGGGTGCTGGTGGCTTCTGTTCACTCAGTCCAGAGCCTGCCTGGAACAGGAGCTGTGGTGGGACTGTATGGTACCCCAAATGAAAACAGAGTCAAGGGGGCTGGGGAGAGGGGTTGCCTACAGTTGATTGGCCCGGCCAAAATAGCCACTCAGTAACTCAGTTCCTTGGACAAGCTGCCGACCACATCCAAGGTGCTTGTGTGCAGTCCTTCGAGCCTAAAAACCCTAGGGAAGAGACTAGGCCTGGCCTGGCTGCGGGCTAGCAGGGTAGCCTTGGGGGAAGGGTGGCTGCGGATTCGCCACAGGCAAGAGGGGCGTCGGGTCCCCACCCTCCAGAGCCATGCTCCCCGCGGCCCGTGGCCAAGTGGGGCTCAAGTGGGGCCCAAGTGGGGCTCACGCTCGGCACAGCGCTCAGGGTCAGCCCCGCCGACTCCACTCGAGGGTAGTCCGGGCACTAGGAGGTTCGGCCACCCCAGCAGCCGCGCCCAGCCTCGCCCAGCCCGGCCCCACCCGCCCTTCCTCCCTCCCTCGGCGGGGTCGCGGCGAAGGGAGGAGGGGCGGCGGCCGGCTTGCGTGGCAGGCGCTCCGGCTGGGCTCGGCCTCCCTTCCCGGGAGGCGGGGTCGGCGCCGCGGCGGCGGCGGCTGCGGAGCCAGGCCCCCTCCTCCTTCCGCGGCCGGCCTCTTTGCTCGCCGCCCCACGCTCCGGGCCGCTCCGACGCCGCCGCGCCCGCGTGCCGCCAGCGCTGCCCCCGCGGGAGCCGGAGCCAGTGTCCCGGACCGTGCGCTCCGCTCTCCCCGCTCGTCCATCCCGCCGCCGCCGCCATGCCCTCGGCCAAACAAAGGGGCTCCAAGGGCGGCCA
This sequence comes from Dicrostonyx torquatus, assembly GCA_028555095.1. Lineage (NCBI taxonomy): Eukaryota > Metazoa > Chordata > Mammalia > Rodentia > Cricetidae > Dicrostonyx > Dicrostonyx torquatus. Next base: position 1,008,284 of record JAQHUG010000261.1, on the reverse strand, counting down.
CGGCGCCGCCAGCCCCTCGGACAAGGGCGCCCACCCGTCGGGCGGCGCGGATGACGTGGCGAAGAAGCCGCCGCCGGCGCCGCAGCAGCCGCAGCCGCCGGCGCCGCACCCGCCGCAGCAGCACCCGCAGAATCAGGCGCACCGGGGCGGCCACCGGGGCCGGTCCTCGGCCGCATCCTCCACCGCCGCCGCCGCGTCCTCGGCGTCCTGCTCGCGCAGGCTCGGCCGGCTGCTCAACTTTCTCTTCTACCTCGCCCTGGTGGCGGCGGCCGCCTTCTCTGGTTGGTGTGTCCATCATGTTCTGGAGGAGGTCCAGCAGGTCCGGCGCGGCCACCAGGACTTCTCCCGTGAGAGGGACGAGCTGGGCCAGAGCCTGCAGGGCGTCGAGCAGAAGGTGGGTACCCGAGCTTTGGTCGGGTCTGGACCCCACTCTTGCTCTCCTTGAAGGAAGGGGCCCTTGTCCTTTCCTGCCTAGGCCCTGTGGCTAGCGGTGGGACCCCAGATCCCTAGAAGCCAGGGCGGCCCCAAACCAGCTTTGTTAATGGTCCTGGAGAGGGAAGGATCAGGCTGCTAGGATGGTCAGACCATCGGGGAAGGGTGGGCCAAGGGCCTGTCACAGGACATTAGCTGTGACCTGTAAGGAAGCAGGCAGGCTCTACGGAACCCATTCTTTTTGCATTAGGAACCGCTGAGTGGGCAGAGTTGCCTGAAAAGGAAGCTGGAAGGGAAGCCAGCGCATCCCTGGAAGCCTTGGGTCAAGGCTTCACCTCGGTTCTGCCAGTGGGAGTCATCCGAGCCAGTTTTTAATAGACCCAGAGCTTTGGGGGAAGGAAAAGCTGGTGAGCTTAGTCATTAGCTAAGTTCGGATGAAATGGTGTCTATCTTTAGGTCCCTTGTCCTTAGCTGGACCAATGAGCCCATGTGGGGGCCTTTGAAGTAGCCTACTCCAGCTTGAGAGAAAACACAAGGCCAAAGGTATCAGGTCACATCTATGGGGTGTGCAGACTCATGTATTTAATTTTCCAATCTGTAGAGTTCACCCTGGAGGGAGGACTCACAATTCCGACTCCATTTTCCAGACCAGAATATTGAGGTTTAGGGACGTAAAGTGAGTTGTCCAAGATCCCAGTTGACCAAGCAGCAGATTGTCTAAGAAAGTCTGGGCCCGCCATGTGATGAAGAACCCCTAGCTAGCTGTTTCAGGAATGGCTGTACCCAGCTCCCAAGACAAAATTGCTTAGCTTCCACACTTCCAGCCCGAGGGTAACCCCCTTTCCTCCCATGTCCCCCCTGCCCCCACCATCCTCCACCAACCATATCCTTGCTCAATGAAACTCAGTTGCTGGACGGAAACAAAAAATCCCGCCGCTTCTGAGCCCGGAACCCCCGCCTCCTTTTTCCCAGCATGCTGCTTGCCCTGCCAAGTCTCTACTTTTGTGGAGTGTGCAGCGCTAGGAATTTCCTCCGAAGACGGGAAGAGCAGCCGGAGTGAGTCAGCCTGTGAAGTGGTGCAGGCCAAGGGAGGTGACTTCTGAGGGAGTCGAGTAGGCAGTTCTGCTGTGCTTGCGGAATATCGGGGCACCCTAAAGACACAGACGCCCTGAGGGAGCCTCGTCGCTAGTTCCTGCTTCCCCGCTTCCACCCACCCACCTGCTCATCAGTCATAATATTTATCGAAGCCTGATAGCTGTTGCTTGGCTCTGCGTGGGCCCTGGGGAGGATATGGAGGAGAGCAGGGCACAGAGCACGCGTGTAAAGGGACGCGCTAAGTAGGTGTGAGGTGGTGGGTAACTTGCACACTTAGGGAAGGAAGAGCTTGTGAAACTACCCTGGGTCTGTATCTGGGTGGTTGGGACGGTGCAGCCGTCAGAACTGTAGGGAGGGAGACAGGTAAGGGGACAAACTTGAACACGCCTGGAAGGCAGGTGGCTAGCCTTGCTGTGACCGAGCGACACTCAGGAAATACAGGGGAAGTTGGAAATGGAGGCCCACGTGGAGGACGTCTTGAATCCAGGTTGGAGAAACTGGGTATTTCCTGTGCTGCCTTCCTGTCTCTCAATTGGTCCCATCTCCCTTCCCTGTAGTCATAGTTCTTGTCACTTTCCTCTCTGGGTCTCATTCTGGTACCATCAAGATTTGAAAGAATTGGGGCTGGGGGAGGAGATGGCGGGGATAGCCCGGTCAGTAGTGTTCGCTATGAAAACTTTAGGACTTGAATTTAGCTACCTAGGACCCATGCGAAAAGCTGGGCCTGGTAATCCACACTTGAAACCCCAGTGATGGAGAAGGCACAGACAGGAAGATAGGATAGTTCTGGAGTTTACTAGCCAGCCAGGCCAGCCAAGTCTGTGTGCTTCCGCGCCAGTAAGAGACCCTGTGTCAGAGAATAAGGTGAAGGGCCGTGTCAACGTCTGGCCTTCACACGTACGTACATCCATGTCTCGCAGCACATTCACACGGGCGTGTGTACTACGCACACGCGAGCGCAGACTTTGCGGGAATCTTCACGGCTCCAAAGCTGTTGAAGCAGTGACCTCCCTTGGAAAGGGTTAATGGTGCTATCAGCCTGCTTTTCAGGCATCGTGTACATTATCCACTTCAGTATGGTCCATTGCGAGGCTCCCTAAAGCAGTAGCCAGGTGGCTCGGGCTGGTAGGGGCAGGTTGTTGAGAGGATGGGCTGGTCTGTGAAGAAGAGCCAGGGCTTGCTTTCGGTGGTGGCCACCCACGAGGCATCCTTGGGAATAGTTCAGTTCCTAAAACCAGACGTTTTTTTAAAGATAGATTAGAGCCGGGTGGTGGTGGCGCACGCCTTTAATCCCAGCACTCGGGAGGCAGAGAATCATCTGGGATTCCGAAGCTTGGCTCCACCGCTTCCACGCAGCGTATCACCTACCGCACGGTGGACATCTCACACATTCCAGAAGAGCAGACATCAAGAGCATATTAACTGTTATGAAGTCTTTGTGCACGAAGATGAACACAACCTACAGTGCCCTCAGTAGGGGAGACGCTGGCTTCCTTTGGGGGTTGGGAACGGTTTCTGATCCAAATCGCTGTTTGTAGAGAGCCAACCTGGGATTAAATAGGAGCTAGGCCCACCCAAACTTTTGTCAGGCATCGCTCTGAACTCCCTCATTCTTTGGTCCATTGAGAAAACACTGAAGGTGGCCCTACCATGTTGCAGGTGCGGGGCTCACCCACTCCTGCTTCTATTTTAGTGCCATGCTTAGAACAGGAAGGCATTGTGATTTACTAACCTAGTTTTAGAGGTCACCTCTCTCTCCTGCCTTCTCTCCGTATTCTTCATGTCTGAGGTTGTATTTGGCTGGGGAGGGAAAATGTCTACTTTCTGGAGCCCTT
>JAQHUG010000261.1:944078-959743 GCA_028555095.1 Dicrostonyx torquatus | reverse complement strand
GGCTAAGACGGTAAATTTTGCTGCACAGATTTTTATCACCGAAAGGTGATAGAAAAAATAAATAAAGCAAAATATTATGACATTGCTATTACTTATTAATGAATCTCATCTTTCTGAAGCAGATCCCACTTACAGATGTTCCTGAGCTCAGCGTTATGTTGGGCTCTCTTCACACATCCCAGCAGCCCAAATCCCAAGCCCAGGCTTAGGAAGATTCATTCTCTGCCCCTCAGGGGCGTCTGTCCTTCTGGAGGTTACATCCTGTATCTCTTCATCATTTTATTTCTGGAGTCTACCAGGAGGCCAGCTTGCTAGAAGCCTTTCAAAGAATGAATAAAGAAAGCGTTCTAACAAAGATAAGGCTTGTCTGCCCTGCTGACTTCAGTAGCTCCTTGGGGCTGCTGCCTGGGGTGTGTGACAGCAGCTGTGAAGAAGGCTGTGAAGAGGCTAAACAGGATAAACTGTTCCTCTTTCCTGGGCCATTAGAAGTTCTCTTTAGCTTAAGGGGATGACCGGCAGGGAAAGCAGAAGCTTTGGGCAGAGGGGCGGGGCTTGGTTTGAGAGGATTGTGGTGGCTGAAAAGTGCTAATCACTAAACAGAAAAGCAGACCAGTGTCCTCACCGAGGTCCTGCCACTCTGGACGGACTGGCTTCGTTCCTTTGGCATGACTCAAGAGCCTTCCTGGTACTGTTTTCTTCACCGAACATTCCTTTGCCGTGTTCTAATTCTGGGCTACACAATAGTCACTTCCTGGTAGAGCCAGGCCCGTCTCAGGTTGGTGGTTTGGTGGGTTAATACTTTTGGGGACTGGAATGAGAGTCCTGCTCACGTGTGGGGCTTGTTTGCAGTGCAGGGACCATGGTTGGTCCTTTCTCGTCTTTGTGGTCAAGCGACTGACCTCTAGAATAAGGGCAGAGGGGAAGAAGCAGGACTGGGTTCTGTAGCTTCCTTGGTAAGGGAACCCGTCCTCCACCACCCTCCTCCTCACTGTCCCCACCACTGTGTACAAACCAGGGTTTTGTGAGCTTGAAACAAAGGATTTTCAGACATGGTTGCTAAAACCCACAGCCATCCGTTTAGCATACAAGGCTATGTTGTTTGTTTCCGATACCCAGGTGCGGTGGACCGTCAACCCTCTGGCTTTGTATCTGAGGTCAGCTACCAGCTGACCCAAATGATCTGTCGGCTTCGGTGCTGACTCATTTGCAGACTTGATTGTCCACTCACACGTCTGCCAGGGCAAGGTCATGGAGCACACATTTGAACAGGGGAGTTCATATTTATGGGTGAAGTAGGAAGTCAAAAGCATTGGGTAGCTACCCCCGAGTTTACCTGAAGGATATTCTAGACTAGAGGTCCACAGGGTTGACCAGGGCCACAGGTACAGGGGTTTAAATGAGCTTATTTTTTTTTTTTATGAAGCATCATCTATTTATTATGTATGTATGTGGATGCATGTTCATGCATGTGCAGTTGCATCACACGTATGTGGAGGTCAGAGGACGGACTTGGCTGTACTTTGGTTTTATGAGACAGGGTATCTCATTTGTCTGGGACTTGTTTCCTAAGGGTAGGTGGACTGGCCAGTGAGCCACTGGGATCCGCCCGGCTCTGAATCCCCCCACCTCTCGGATTGGGAGTTTGCGCTATCACGTCTGCCATTTCAGCAGTCCGTTATGATGAGAGACGGAGAGGGTAAAGCCAGAGCACCGGGTGTAGCATTATTAACAAAATCTCAGAGACAGACATTGGGGTTCGACCTGAAGATCTGAAAAGTAAAGCAACCAGCCATTGGCTGCTCTTACCTCGACCTCAGTCCGTAATGGCGATCCCGCCTCCAGGAATCTCAGAACGAGACTGCGCCTGAGAGTTGTCTCTTCCTGTTTTATATTCCTCTTTAAGGCTGGGATTAATGGCATGTACCACCCGGTTTCTATGACAACTAGTGTGGCTACTGGGATTAAAGGTGTCTGTTGCCACGGCCTGGTCTGTAAGGCTGACCAGTGGGGGCTGTTTTACTTTTCTGATCCTCAGGCAAGCTTTATTTATTAAAATACTAATGAAATGCCACTACAGCCAGAGGCGTGGTCTGGGCTGGTGGCTTACTCCTGTCCCCAAGTCCACAGTCCTGGAATTCTCCCTGTTGTTTATCTGGTCACATGGCTATCTAGTAGCTTCCAGGAGGGCCTGGGAAGTTAGTCTTCTCTGAGTGGGCATTCCCACAGGTAAAAATCAAGGCTTCTGTTCGTATAGAGAAAAGACCCAACGTGGTAGCTCAGCTTTTAATCCCAGTGCTCGGGGAGGCAGAGGCAGGGGGATTTCTATAAGTCTACATAGGGGTTGCAGGCCATCCAGCATGACACAGTGAGGTCCTGCCTGTCTCATAAACAACAGCAACCAACAGCACAACACAAAAATTAAAAAAAAAAACAAAATAAGAAGAAAATTGGTACAGAGAAAAGGTCATATATTTATTTGTGAAAACCTTTTAGAACCTCAGCTTCCTCAAAGGGGGGGATGACAGTAATGCCTACCCAATGGTGTTAAGATTAACTATGACGAGGGTACCAAGTAGTTACTATTGTAATCGTCCAGAGCCGAGATTTTCTGAAGAGACTCACCTGTGACCCTCCTTTCTGCTAGGGGACTATTGATCCCCAGGAACAATGGATCCTGAGGAATTGGGAATTCCCCAGGAATCTCATGATGGTGGTGGTGGTGGTGGTGGTGGGGTGGGTGGGAGTGCTGAAGCCTAGTGCCAGCCCAAGGGGAGCTTGCCTCCCAGGAAGGAATTTCACACAGTCCTGACCAGTCATCAGGTCTTGCAGGCCAGAGAGGAGCTAGGACAATGATGGGGCAGTGATGGGCGGGGCCGCACTTGGACAGGATTACTCAGGGAGAAGTGCATCATCTCATCCTCCATTTACACCTAAGTCTCGGGGCCAGGAAGACAGACTCACCTGGGTCTCTGAACCTCTTGATTTGTTCTTCCCAATATGGCTACACGGAATAAACCCCTTTTATGCTTTTACCATTTCTCATCTATTTCATCGGTGTGTTGAAGACAAGAGGCCCAGGCTAGCTATGACAGTTCTGACTCTATTAGCCCCACAGCAGGGAAAAGGGGGCAGTAGGTGTGGGGTAGATGGACGTCCCTTGGGCGTATAATATTTCTCCATTTGTTATATTTATTGTATTTATTTGTGTGTATGCACTCGCATGCCCCACTGCCTATATGCCCAGGCCAGAGAACAACTTGCTGGGATCAGCTCTCTCCTAACACCGTGGAGGTTCTAGGGATCCCATCCGGGTCAGCAGACTTGGTAACAAGTGCGTTTACTGGCTAAGCCATCGCTGAGCCATGGCACTAGCCCCGGAGTATACCAGTTCCTACAAGCTGTTCTAACACTCCAATAGCTCCGGGCACAGGAAACAGGAAAGCAGTATATGACGGTTCACCTCTGCCTTGGATATGAGCCAGGGCCGAGAGCCCTCTCTGCATTCTCCATAGCTTCTCCCTGGGGTTAAGGAGCGTCCTTTAAACTCGTGAAGGGTTTCACCTGGACTGAGTAAAATTTAATCATTCCGGGTCTCAGTTTTCTCAAAGTGGGGGAAAAGGAGGCCCACAGTGTTGCTGTCCAGTGATGTTGAGATGGATGATAGCAGGGCACACCAGAGATTTATTAGAAAGCAAGTAAATAGTTGGTACCCAGTATGCTATTGTTATTTATGGGATTTACTGCCTTCTTCCCTACTCCAGCTCAAACTGAATTTTGATTTCTAACAGAAAGGTAACTCTGAGAAACTGTTACTTCAGTAGCAGCTGTCCCTCAGCCTTTTTTTCTTCTTTCCCATCTTATACAGCCAGAGTGAGCCAGATTCCCAGCTTCCTTTGCTGCGCAGCTGTGTGGCTAGATTCCGATCTGTCCGTATGGAAAGTGTTTATGAGCTCTTGTTTTCCTGGCTGCTCTGTGGCCCTTCTCTTTAAACCGATAGAATGAGAGTTTGCTATCCGGAACCATGACGTTGTCTGTGCCCAAGACGTAGCAATCTAAATGCTTTAAAATCAAAACACAAAACAACAGCAAAAACCTAAAAGAGCTAAGAAAAAGAGGAAGACTCCTGTATCTGTGATGTAACTACAAAACTATTTACCTCCAGGCTTCTTCTCCTTCTATGGTAACAGCCTTCCACCTGCGGATTGAGTTCCTCGAGGTTGAAAACATTCTTCTGTAATTCCTCCCCCAGTCAAGGAAAGGCACCCCTCCCAGACTTTCAAATAGTCTCAACACTGAAAAGACTTTACCCCAAAGGTCCCTCCCATGTACCCCTTTCCTGCAGGCTAATTAGAACTGGACATGTTGATTTTGGATTTCTGCATTCTGGTGTGTTTGTTCTAAAATAAAATTTGGCCTTTAGCTCCGCCCTCTTTTGTGTGTGTGTGTGTGTGTGTGTGTGTGTGTGTGTAATTACACTTCTGGTGGGTGACTTAGCTTAACTCATATTTACTCAGTACCAACCTGGCCCATGGCTACCATAGCACCAGATGTGCAGAGAAAAAAAAAAACACCACACACACACACACACACACACACACACACACACGATGGCTTCAAAGGCTCAGCATTTAAAAGGACACACAGCTGGGCAGATAATCCCAACAAAATCAGGAAGGGACAGGGGTATGTGGAAGTACAGAGGTGATGTCGGAATATGATCCAAGTCAACCGAGGAAAAAGAATATTTATTGCCCACTCTCGGCTGCCTAGGTTGGGCAGACACACTACTTTTAACTTGAAGTCCTAGTCCATCAGCATCAGAGAGTTCCCTGATGCCTCCCAAGGACCACTGCTATCTTCTCAGCCCTCACATTATAAGGCCGGACTCTCTACAAGCACAAACCGGGCAGGGAGACAGAGATAGCTTGGGTGTTAGATAAGCTGTCTAGGAACAGCATTGTAGGGCTTCCTTATTTGCATATGGCCAATTGGAGCATGAGGGAGAACCAACGGGAAGTCAATCACGGAAGAGAAAGTCTTTACTATAGAGCAAGACCCGATGATAGCATCCGGTTAGAGGGCAGGGGCAGGGCTATGCACACCCCTCACCCACTTTCCCTTGGGGACCAGGGGCTCTGCTTCTGCTCTGATAAGATCCTAGAGTGCAGGGTTCTTGCTAGGACCTTTCTAGATGTTAACGGACCAATAGAGCCTTTGAATCCCAAAGGAATAAAGTCAGTCCTCACTCTGTGGGTTGTGCATCTGCAGAGTCAGCTGACCTTAGACTGCAAATGTTTATAATGATCTACCCCAACCAGCTCTCTTGTTACCAGTCTCTAAACACTGCAGTAGAACGACGACAGTCTCATCAAGCTTCAGTAAGTAATCAGCAGACAGCTTCAAGTATACGGAGGATGGATGTAGACTCAATGCAGACGATGCTTTTTTCACAGGTCATTGGAGCATGCTTGCAGGGACTTTGTTCTCTGTAGGAGGTCCCGGAACCCTGGAGAATACCAAGGGACATTTGTGTGTCTGTGCATATTAATGAGAAGGCTTTAGACACCCTAGGCAATTTTTATATTGGATGATTTTTCTTTCTTTCTTTCTTTTTTTTTTTAAAGATTTATTTATTTTATGTATTAGTGCTCTATCGACTTTAGGTCAGAAGAGGGCATCAGATCCCACTATAGATGGTTGTGAGCCATCATGTGGTTGCTGGGAATCGAACTCAGGACCTCTAGAAGAGTAGCCAATGCTCTTAATTGCTGAGCCATCTCTCCAGCCCCTGGATGATTTTTCTAAGGTTTGAAGATGTGTGTGCGCATGTGTGTGATTGTGTGTGTGCATAAAAGAGAGAGAGAGAGAGAGAGAGAGAGAGAGAGAGAGAGAGAGAGAGAAGAAGACTGGAGAGATTTCATCTGATAGATACCAGCCTCAGAGCCTACCCAGTGGTATGATTGTTATGCACCTCAGATCCCTGTGGCTTTGACTGGGCACTTTGTAAAGGGACCCTGCCAGTTGCTTCTGCTATGAGGGATTCTGGGGTGTTTATTATTGTCTGCAGATATCAGTCACGAGACCACGGTCACAGCCCACTACATCCTCTGACTTGCATGTGTGCAATAACAAACATGCTCCCACACATATATAATCATACACACAATACACAAAAATAAGATTTTTTTTTTTAAAAAAAAAGCATTAAAGTACATTCCCACCTGGAGAGTGTGCTTTCACATGGAACCGGGAAAGGGATGTTTTTGCACGCCATCCTGTCTCTGAGGCGCCGATAGTGGCGTGTGATAAGCCTGTTGATTATGCTTAATTATTGCTGGGCAAACAGAGGTCTCCAAATAAACTAAACTGCAAGTTCTTGGCTCGAATTCCGCATCGCTATGGATGACGTAAGTTCTCTGGCCTCCACTTTGCTCATCTCCAAGTTGGACACAAAATCGTACAGCTCTCCTATAGTTTCTCTTGTTTTGCTAATGTATCCATCCATCTGTGAACACATTCCTTCATTCATATTTAGCAAGGGGTTCTTTTTTTAAGATTTATTTATTTATTTTGTATACAGTATTCTTAGTATTCTGCATGTATGCCTGCAGGCCAGAAGAGGGCACCAGACCCCATTTCAGATGGTTGTGAGCCACCATGTGGTTGCTGGGAATTGAACTCAGGACCTTTGGAAGAGCAAGCAGTGCTCTTAACCACTGAGCCACCTCTCCAGCCCCCTACATCCATTTTCTTCTAAAGAACACAATTTCATTTTTCTTTGTGGCTGAAAAAAAGAACCCTACCGTGTACATATACCACATTTCCTTCACACAAAATGTCACTTAGTTTTTATGTGTATGAGGGTTTACCTGCATGTATGTATGTGTACCACATACAGGCTTGGTGGCCACAGAAGTCAGAGGAGGGCATCAGATCCCTTGAAACGGGAGTTATGGGTGGTTGGGAGCCACCATGTGGGAGTTGTTAACTGAACCCAAGTCCTCCGCAGAAGCAAGCGCTCTTGACCACGGATCCATCTCTCTGACCCTACACACCACACCTTCTTTACCCGTTCCTCCATTGTTGGATGGTAATGGGTTCTATAACTTGACTGTTGTGGACAGGGCAGCGATAACATGGATGTACAGGTATTTGCGATATATTGACCAGGAGTCCTTTGGGCGGATACACAGGAGTGGTACAGCTGTGCCCCAGGCATCTGGTGAGCCCTTCTGGGATGTCAGGGTTAAGGTACTGAGAGATCACTATGAATCTCTGCTGTGGTTAGCATGGAAGGAAGAGGCTCCTCAGTCTCATCCTCAGCAGCAGGTTCTGACCTCATCTCTTGGACTCCCTGGGGATGTGCCCATGGCCCCTCTTGCTCAGCTTGGGGACTTGATCCTCAGGGCCAGAGTCCACTCATGACCCGCCATGTGTCTGATGGGTGTGGCTGGTACTGAACCGGAAGATGGAGCACAAGTTAACCTGAAGTCAGGGCTGAGAGCCGCCCAGCAAGAAAAGGGGCTGAGTGGACGTGCCCCTGGAAACTTCCATTTCCTGAAGGGCCCTTCCAGGAAAGCCAGGGTCTCAAGAATCCAATCAATCTCTTTTCAAGAAGAGCAGTGGGGTAAGGCAGAGGTTCTGTTTCCAAAAGTAGGAGCCGGGCTGAGCCTTCTGCACTGTCCTTTTTCCTGGCTTGTGGTCTTGTAACAGGTTGATCATCTGCTGTATTCCATTTCTAAATGACATTGGAGACTCAAACTAGACTGCTCTCACAAGGTCTTATTGTCATCCCTGCTTATAGAAGGGGAAACTGAGGCCCACAGAGACTGCGTTACTGACAAGAGTTAGGAGAATGTGACTCTAACTTGGCTCTAATCTAACAGTGGACATGGGGCAAACAGCCCTACATTGTTGGTGGAATGTTTTGAGTCTATTTATTATTATTATTATTATTATTATTATTACTATTATTAATTCTTATGGTTAGGACTCCGTCTGACCCTGAAGATCAGTTAGTGATGGGTATGGCCTCCTCACTTCTCCCCATCTCAACACACAAGCTCTCAGCCCCCGTCACAGGATGATGTGATGACCGTGACTGACATGTGACTGACATGTGACTGACATGTGACTGACACGTGACTGACATGTGGCTGACATGTGTGCAGGCTCTCCGAGCCTGTGCTCTGCTGTGTTTCTGCTTCTGGAGCTTGGAAGAAGGCACGGATGTTCCTAAGTAAGTGGACATGGCTGGATTCCTGTACACATTTGCCCCTGCCCCTTAAATCTGTATTGAAATTATCAAAGACTGTTCTTATTTGATTTCTTTTCCCCAGCCACCGAGTAAAGAGAACATCATTTTTTTTTTTTTCCAAGCGCAGCTAGGCGGTGAGCCTTCCTTCGACTGCAAAGCTGGGGAGCTAATCTTACCTACCCCCGCCTTGAGGACATCACGCCTCTGGGTTTCCCCTGAATTCCCACCCAGTTTTCTTCTGTCAGCTGCTTTTTATCGTCAGTTTTGTGCCTGGACTCAGTCGTGAGAGGTGAACCAGCCGTGGCCTCCCTGTAATCGGGAGTTTGTGGTATAAAAAGGCTTGACCACTGGGTGGCGCTGTAGGAAGACATTTGCCCTGGTAAAGGAATTTCAACACAGAATTTGGGTTTGAAGAGGTGCGGGCATCAGAACCGGTACAGGCTGGATAGACTGTGGTGGCGGCGTAGGGGCGTGTCATTCAGTCTAGTGTGTCTCTCAGCTTTTTGTACAACTTGCTAATTTGGGCAGTCCGTGCTCGCTGAGGTCAGATGTTTCACGAATCTTAAGGAGGGCAGTTGTATTGAAGGAACTGGAAAGCCAGATGGTTGGGACAAGGGTCTCCATCCATCCCACTTCTGGAAGATCCTCACCTGTCCCCACCTGTCCTGGAGGGAACTTTTCTCCTCACCATGTATAACCTGTGGTTTCTTTTGGGGTCACTGTTACACAATTCAATGACCCTTATCTTCCTGCGAGGTGAGTTTGAACACTCTTCTCTGTAAAAGCGATGTCACGTTTAAATGCCAGGCAATAGAGAAAGAACCGTGTCCTGGCTCCTCATCTCTAAGCTGCCAGACCTCAGGGTGGTCTCTCAACCTCTTTGCATATCTGTGAGGAGTGGGGAAGATAAAAATATCAGGTCCTGCCGGGTGGTGTTGGCATACGCCTTTAATCCCAGCACTTGGGAAGCAGAGGCAGGTGGATCTCTGTGAGTTCGAGACCAGCCTGGTCTACAAGAGCGAGTTCTAGGACAGGCTCCAAAGTCACAGAGAAACCCTGTCTCGAAAAACAAAAAAAAAAAAAAAAAAAAAAATCAGGTCCTCTGTCAAATGCCATTACGAGTATTAAAAGATCACTGGTAGTAAGGTGTCCCGTAAACGGTAAAATCTGACTCCAGAGGCGGTGTCAGGAACTCCAGGAGGGCAACGAGCCATTCTATGTCTTCTTACCCCAGGCCCGACACCATGCCTGTCATCACAGACACTCACTATGTTGGATGAGCGAATGAGCGGCTATACACAGCCCCATGCAGCAGGGGACAGACTGGGTACGAGGCTGGCAAATGACCGGCTCCAAAGGATGAGGCTGGAATCTGGGACCTGCGCCTCCATCTGCTGGGGAGGCATCTAGCACATTCCCAGCCAGCTGGCCCCTGGGTAGCCTGGCTCTGCTCAAGCCCAGTTGCCAGGCTCAGGCCATCTCAGGCTGGAGTGACTTCTCTCAGAGCAGATGGACCTAGGGTTCTGTCATTCAGCACGGGGACTCTGCTGACCGGCCTGGAATGTCCTCCTTCTCTTACCCACTTTGAAGGCCTCCATCCCTTAGTGATGGTAAACACACTGGAACACAGGACCTGACACCGAGACGCCCTGGATCAGAGCGGGTTGGGGCTGAGTGACCCGTCTCCCATGGTTAACGAATACAAACAGAAAGAACACAGGTAAGCCAATACAGGCAAGAGGAGCAAAGCCACGTCTGAGCCTATTTTTTCCTGACCTAGTTTTTTTTTTTTTGTTTGTTTGTAATAGTATTCCTTGGGAAATGGTCACTGTTTCACGTGGTGGTCACGGATTCGGTAGATGAATTTAATAACAAGTTTGTTATGTAAATAGTCGTAGTGACCAACTACTGTTTTGTCAATGCTCGCCACACGGTTATTATGCACTTCATAAGGCATCATCTTAATTAGTCTCACAAGCCTTAGGAACCTTACAGGGGCTCTCGCAGGCCCCCCTGAGGGACTGCTACCGCTACAGCTGTTTTATGGATAGGAAATTGGACGTTCAGCCACTTCCTGGGTCATAGAACTAGCGACTGGAACCCAAACCGTCCATTTGTCCACCGGTTCATTCCACAGATTGTTATTGAGTTTGTACTATGTACCAGCCGCCACGGGTTTGGGCAGAGTCGTGCAGTCAACCCCTCCTCCACTCTGGGCAGACAGGAGGGCAGATAAGCAGAGGGAACGATGGTAGGGCCGGGCACTGGTGGCGCATGCCTTTATTCCCAGCACTCGGGAGGCAGAGGCAGGAGGATCTCTGTGAGTTCCAGGCCAGCCTGGTCTACAAGAGCTAGTTCTAGGACAGGCTCTAAAGCTGCAGAGAAACCCTGTCTCGAAAAACCAAAAAAAAAAAAAAAAAAACCCACAAAAACCAAAGAGAGAGAGAGAGAACGTGGTAGGAAGTGCAGTATTGAAGAACAAAGAATGGGAGGGAGGGAGGGAGGAGGGAAGGAGGGAGGAGGATGTGGGGGTGGTGGAAAGAGAGGGTGGGGATGTGATCTTGGGCAGGAAGGAACAGAAGGTGGCATCTGGGAAGGCTAGGTTGCTGAGCCAAGTGGATCAGAGGGCAGAACCCAGCTGCTGAGAAACACTGCAGGGGGCCAAATGATCAGGTTACAACTCAAGGAAGGTTTCTTTCTCTTCTTGGAAACAGGGTTTCTCTGTGTAGTCCTGGCTGTCCTGGAGCTCACTCTGTAGACCAGGCTGGCCTTGAGCTCAGAGAGATCTGCCTGGCTCTGCCTCCCGAGTGCTGGGATTAAAGGCGTGTGCCACCATCCTGTTCCCAATGAGGATTTCTATAAATTCATCTTTTTCAGGGTTCATTTTCACTTCTTTTCTTGGGTTATGCATTTTCAGGCTATGAAATAGAGTAATAATTTAGGGAGGAAATAAATTCATCTACTCCATCTCTCTTTTCATCAACTCCTCAATCTACCAGTCTATGTACATCCCTCCCATCTACCCACCCACCCACTCACCCATCCATCATCCATCCACCCACTCACTCATTCACCCACCACCCTTCCCCTCCCTCCCATCCATCCATCCACTCATACATCCATCCATCCACCCATCTATCCATCCATCCATCCACTCACCCACCCACCCATCTATCCATCCATCAACCCATCCATCCACCCATCCATCCATCTATTCACCAACCCATCCACCTATTCACCAACCAATCTATCTATCATCCATCCACCAACCCATCCATCCACTCACCAACCCATCCATCCATTCATCCACCCACCAACCCATCCATCCATCCACCCATTCATCTATTCACCAACCCATCCATCCATCCATTCACCAACCCATCCATCCATCCACCAACCCATCCACTCACCCACCCATCTATCCATCCATCCATTCATCCACTCACTCACCCACCACCCTTTCCCTCCCATCCACTCACCCATCCATCCATCCATTCATCCATCCATCTATCCACCCATCCATCATCCATCCATCCATCCACCAACCCATCCATCCATCTATTCACCAACCCATCCATCCACTCAACCACCACCAATCCAACCATCCATCCATCCATCCATCCACTCACTCACCCACCCACCACCCTTTCCCTCCCATCCACCCACCCATCCATGTTTAAGGTAACCAATGAGTACTAGTCAGATCTATACCCCTGCAGAAGATATGAATAAGATGTAAGTCTTACTTTGGGAACAACTAGCTACATGTGGCTATTGAGTCTTTGAAATGCGGTGGCATGACACAATAACTTAGCATTTTATACAATGAACCGAAATTTAAGTGAAACCAACAACCAACCAAATGAGCCAGAAGCAAACCTAACCTTTTTCTGTTAAATGAAATTTCATTGTTTTTATGGTGTCCTCTTCCAACATAACCACTGAACATCAGCCCTGACATGAGCCTGGTGTGCACAATCAATTGTGGAAGACGGCGTAAAGAAGGTTGTAAACTCTTCATCAGTGAGCCCTTTTAATAAACACTTAAACAATGTGGTGACATATCTGCTAATACCAGATACATTATGAAAATGTAGTTCTTTTGTGTTTGATGTGGCACATGGAAAGGCTGGGCTCCTGTATGTAGCACACACTGAATCCCTGCTGGGCAGAGCATGGCTACACCTGCTCATTCCAGAGCGGGAGGCAGCCAGGCGGGCACACAATGGGTCATTGGAATGCCATGAGCCAACAACTATAATAGACCTGGAACTGAATGCTCCTGGGGACAGAGAACTGAGCCTTAGCTCTGTCCAGGGTAGGATCAGCGAGGTGACATATGCCGGGTCTCCGAGATGAGCAGGGGCTTGTCGTTGAGAGGACAGGCATTTCCCGGAACTGAGAGCAGCATGTGCAAAGACCACAGGGCATAAGCCATGGAAGAGTGAGTGCCCTAGAATGTGGGGTGGCTTGGTGGGAGGGGGTGCTGTGTCTGAAATCAGAATGGGCAGTGGCTGTCTGCCCGAGAGAATGAAATCCAAAGTGCTGACGTCATTCCACCAAGCCCCCAGGGATGCTGTCCACTGTCCCCTCTCTGGACTATGGGCTCTGATATCGGCCAGCCTGAGGATGCCATGCAACTCGGTAGCTGAAAGCTAACAATTTAGAAAGACAATAGATAAGAATTTGGCTCCAGCCTTCCTTTTCACTTGTAGATTGCTCGATGAGAAGTCACTAACTCCAAAGCTGGTAAAGGAATGCAGGTGTGTGTGTGTGCTGTGGGGAGATGCCCCGGAAAAGGAATATGAATAGAAAATTCCTCAAGAGTTGGGGGAGCATTCAGAGCATGAAATAGCTTGGGAGAGGGACAATAAAGACAAGGTCACGCTGTAAAGGAGAGAGAAGTCCGAAGCGGCCTTTGAACGGTGATGGTGTGAAAGCCTGTTTCTTCCTCGCACCTCCGGGAACACATCTGGGGAAAAACACCAGTTTCTATGTTGGGGCGACGGTCCCCAACACTGGACTCAACGCCCACCCTTTCCTCCCATCCTGGATCCTACCAAGGATGTTTCTGCCTTAGGGCCTTTGCTCATACCAGTCCCTTTGCCTTTAAGGCTCCTCCCCTAGAATCTCCTATCATTCCCTTGCTGATGTCTTTGAAGCCCTCTCTGCTCCACACCCCCTTATCTACCCGCTCTGACCCGGCCTTCCCAGGCCCCTTCAGCCTCAGTAGAACCCCAGGCCCTTTTCATTGCTGCTATCTCTTGTTTGTTTTCCTCCCACGCAGTCCGGCACATCTTTGAGCTCAGCCTAGTCAATCTCTCGGCTTTCTGGCCACTGCTCTTCCTAATGCAGCATGGGTATTGCCTGCTCTGGTGTCCTCAGTGCAGGGGACTCCACACAGGTCCATTTTCCTTTCCTTGACAAGAGTGCTCTTATTTTTCAGCCAAGTTGAAAAAGGGAAAGACAGAGGGCATTCAACCCCTCACCCTATCCCCTTCCCATGTGCACAAGGGACTGAGGAAAACGGCCATGTAAGTAAGGATGTCAACTCTGAAGGGATTAGGACAGTCAGAGGGTCATATGGGTCAATCTCCTGTCCCACAGACTATCCCCAAACGCTTCCCAATGGACTCCCGGGCCTTTCCACTGCCAAGTACAGAGTACAGAAACAGGAAGGAAAATGCTAATTTGAGTGGTTTTCTTTGTTTTTTTGTTTTGTTTTTTGAGACAGGGTTTCTCTGTGGCTTTGGAGCCTGTCCTGGAACTAGCTTCTGTAGACCAGGCTGGCCTTGAACTCACAGAGCTCTGCCTGCCTCTGCCTCCCGAGTGCTGGGATTAAAGGCATGCACCACCAACACCCAGCTTCAGTGGTTTTCTTACAACCCTTGTATTACCTCAGTTGTTTTGCCAACTTTGCCTCTCTCATTAGGAATGCTTGGGACCAGGAGTGAGCGTTGCATGCTTTTATTTTTATCTAGATAGTGGAATATTTGCATGACAAGATGTCTCGAGGCTGGGACCCAAGTGTAGACGCGACATCCACTTGTTTCATGTAACTTTACACCTACGACCTGGCTGTGTAAACATTTAGCACACGTGCACGGCACACAGCGTGCCTCTGTGGGAGTCTCTCCCTGGGCCACTGCGCTAGTGTCCATAACGTTTCTGACTCTGGAATTCTGGACTCGGTAACTGTATTGGTACCCTCTCCACCTCCGCCTCTCAGTCCCATGAACAAACCTTGTTGTTTATGTTTGTACGCAACCCCAGTGGGAAGGCACCAGAACATAGTAACACACCTGACATTTATCCGATGCTGTCACCTGGGTCTTAGTGTTCTCACTGCTTTCGGTTTTCTGCATTAATTCGTAGTTCCTGTGATCTGCTTTCTGTTGTGACAAATCCATGAGATTACTAAGTAAGTGTATTTAGGCTCACGATTTTGGAGGCTTCATTTCCATGACTGACAGACTCTACCGCTTTGGGCCTGTATCAAGGAAACACACCTTTGGGGGGAATGCAATGGGACAGAGGACTGACTGCTCACACCGGGAAAAGAGGGAGAGAGAAGCCCACACTTCCCTTCATGAGCACCCCCAGTGTGGGAAACCCCCCACTAAGCCCCACATGGTAAAGAGGACGAGTGGGAAATCCCACCCTGGGGACTAAGCTTTCCTATGCCTGTCTTTAGGGGACACTTGCCAAACTATAAGAATCTTCACCAAAACTTTTAAAATGCCTCTACCTTAAAGATGAGAAAACAGAAGGAAAGAGAAGGCGGCCCAGGACCACACTGCTAGAAAGACTTGAACTGCTTTTGATTCTGAAACCTGTGTCCCCCCCCTAGTTGCCATGGTTACAGGCCATTTAACAGGTGGGAAGGAATTGAGCTTTCGGTATCAATTCCTGAGTAAACTTTTGCTTTTATGTATCTTATAGTCAAAGAGCATGAGTTCTCCCAAGCTTGGTGGCTGGAGGTCAGCTGGACGCTGTAACTGTGTTTACTACTCTGGTAGCTGGAAGAAGAGGGACCATGTTAGCTCCAGAGCTGGGCACATAGTAGGAAGACAGCATTGATGAAGAAACTTTTTTTTTTTTGGGTACCATTTCAATAAAATACTTCTCTGATTAGATCCCTTTTACAAGTAATGCTACATCAATAAATCCACCAATCAAATCTCACCACCTCTAATAAGAAGCAACTTAAGGAAGAATATGATTTCTCCTGGCTCCAGGTCACAGTCGTGGGGAAGGCATGGTAGAGTTCATGGCAGTGGGAGTATGTGGCTGGGGCTGTCCACATCTCGGGGGGGGGGCAGGAAGCAGAGATCACCTGGGACAGAACTATAACACTCACGGATTCTCCCTGCTGTGACCCACTTCCTCCTGCTGGACCTAACCTCTG
>JAQHUG010000261.1:871688-882665 GCA_028555095.1 Dicrostonyx torquatus | reverse complement strand
CACACACACACACACACACACACACACAAATTACAGAGAACCTACAGTAGCTATGCCTGTCCGTTTGCTCAACAGGGTGGCCTCCTCTGAGGAAGCCATTTGTTGGGAGCCCACTCCCCACCGCATCCACACCCTCCCAAGCATTTCTTCCAGTCCACTGCTCTCCCTGCTTGCTGCCCATTCCTGGGAGACATGTGCAGACCAAGCATGACTGTTGGGCAGAGCCCCACCCCTGGCCCTTTGGCGTCCTCTTCCCCTTAAACTGGCTGGCTGCTCCAAAATTCAGCTTCCAGACTGGTCAGAGCTCGCCTGAATGAAAAGGGTCCACGGTATGACAGCCCCCGGTGGCTCTGGTCTCTTTGGCCGGCAACCGCCTCTTCCCTTTCATCAGCCCCGCATCCTGCAGAGTGGCGAGAGGGACTTCCAAGTCTTTCCAGCTGGCTGCTTCAGAAGTATTCCAGACAAAGTTCAGGAGACTGGGTCAGGCCTTTCTCCAGCATGAGGGATGCAGACAGGCAGACAGACAGACAGACATGCAGGCAGGCTGTCCCTGGAGCCCTATGCTCTATGTCCCCAGCTGAGATGTCTGCTGCTCCCCCTGGATCCCATCTCAGACAGGGTCTGCATTGCCTGGGATTACATTGCTTTCACACAGCGGAATCACATTCCCACAAAGCATCCCCCTGCTGGTTTACAGGCTCTGGGGGAGAATGGATTCCAGTCATTTTTCCTTTAACCACACAGCAAGTGAGTAATGTGCTCCTGTCGCTGGGCGCTGTCTGGGGAGCGTCCTGACGGCGGGAGCAGGCCTGAAGGATGGAGGTGGAGACCACCGGGACTGTGCGTGTCTCTCATCTGTCAGACTGTCCCCTCTGCCCCGCCTCCCCCTAGCTCTCCTGCTGTCCGGCATCTCACCCGCTCCCGTTCAGCTCTTTCCTGTTTTCTTTTTGCAGAATGGTGTGGTCCACCGGGACTTGAAGCTGGAGAATATACTGCTTGATGATAACTGCAATATTAAGGTAAAGCTCAGGCAAGCCCCCCCCCCCCATGGCGGGTGGGTGTGGCCGGTGGGTGTGGCCGGTGGGTGTGGTTTCCCATAGGCCTGGATCTGAGGCAGCCACTCCCTCCGCTGGCAGGCAGGCTCTGGGAATGACTCCCAGCAATTAGCTCATTCAAAGGATTCAATTCAGCCAGCAGGCATTAAGGAATCTACAACCTACCAGATTCTCTTTTCCCTGCTAGGACAGCAACGGACACAGTCCCTGCCAGCAGGAAGTGCACAATCTGGACTTCTTATGACAAAAGTGACATTACATATTTCCTATGTATTTCAGTAACATACATACTTCCTGTGGATTTCAGTAACATATATATTTCCTATGTCTGTATGTATGTATGTATGTATGTATGTATGTATGTATGTATGTATGTATTTTAGTTCCCAATTACTTAATATTCTCACAAACCCCTCTTTCAGACAGCTTATGAGATGGGCAGTATTTAGTTTATAACTCACATATACTTAGGGAAACCGAGGCACAGACAGGTTAGATAACATGTCCAGGATAACAGTAGTTGGTGTATAAAAGTTGACAGCTCAAGTCCACATCCCTATGTATCTATGATGTGACAAAAGGGTCCTTCCTCCCTCCACTTCCCAAGTGCTGAGGGTCAGGGTTAAGGTACAGGCAAAGGACTCACACCTGATTTAGCAGCCTTTCCCGGCTCATGTCTCTGGGACATCCCACCCCACATCTCTGCCCCTTCCTCCTCATTCTCTCACTTATGAACCAACCATGGGACTGAGAGCTCGGTGCGATGGTGGTAGTATTTATTCAGAAAGAATGACTTGGGGTCTGGAGAGATGGCCCCCCAATTCAGAACACTTGCTGCTCTTCTAGAGCACCCAAGTTTTATTCGTAGCACCCACATTGGGCTGCTCCCAAACACCTGCAATCCCAGCTCCGGAGGATCGTACGCCCTCTTCTGGCTTCTGTGGGCACATGCCCTCACATGGGCATAGGTCTGAACTCACATGCCAGACATGTGTACATACATGTAATTAGAAATAAAAATCAAAGGGTAAGCCGGGTGATGGTGGCGCACGCCTTTAATCCCGGCACTCGGGAGGCAGAGGCAGGCGGACCTCTGTGAGTTCGAGGCCAGGCCAGCCTGGTCTGCAGAGCGAGTGCCAGGACAGGCTCCAAAGCTACACAGAGAAACCCTGTTGCAAGAAAAAAAAGGGGGGGGGAGTGAGTGGTGGAGTTCACTTTTTTTCTGGCTGCCGCTGGAGCTGGAGAAAGCTCTCCAGGGTTGAAGAGCCTCCTGGGGAGCAGTCTGGATGTCCTGCAAAATAAGCAAACGCCATTTCAAAAATAAACGCAGCTCGCTGTATGGGTTTCATTATGAAATGGCCTCGGCACTCCCAGCCCTGCAGGAGCCCCCTCTGGTTGGACACTTGTGATGTGAATGGCTCGTCCCTGGTCACCAGAAAAGGCATAGGGACAGTCTTACACCTTCGTCTTCTGTCGTTGCTGCTGCTGTCTTGTTGATGGCTGTGTGATGGAACCATATCCTTTCTTGGAAGAATGGAGCTGCTTTGGAGTTTGGACTCTGTTTGTAGAACATGACATCCAACCAGCAGTCACCAGTGTCCTTTGACAGTCCTTGAAGGGCACAATCCCCATGACCTCCCCCCCTCAACAGAATAGTTGGCCTCAGTCACATATTTCTGTGCCGTCCATAGAGTCTGATGAAAACAATGGGTTGAAGTCATTCTTCCTAGGAACAGGAAGTGAAATCTCAAGGTTTCTCTTTTCCTTTCCAGCAAGTTTCTAAATTATTCTAGAAGGAACACTAACTATCAAGTTTCACAGTTATGGGTTGGGGCTATGTTCCGGTAGTGGAGCACTTGCTGATCACATATGAAGCCCTGGTTCAGACCCCAGTATTGAAAGAGGGGGACAGCTTATGGGCTGTGGGGCTTTCTAGCTCCTTGACAATGGGAAACCACAGAACCCGGTTTCTTCAGTCACAAAGTAGGGGATAGTAACAGCCACAGCCTTGCTCCGGGGGCCCTTCCAAGGTGTTCCCTCTTTCTCTATGCTAAGATTTGTTTGTTTGTTTTGGTTTTGGTTTTTGAGACAGGGTTTCTCTGTGTAGCTTTGGAGCCTTGTCCTGGAACTCACACTGTAGACCAGACTGGCCTTGAACCCACAGAAATATCCACCTGCCTCTGCCTCCTGAGTGCTGGGATTA
Source organism: Dicrostonyx torquatus (assembly GCA_028555095.1). NCBI lineage: Eukaryota > Metazoa > Chordata > Mammalia > Rodentia > Cricetidae > Dicrostonyx > Dicrostonyx torquatus. Next base: position 879,407 of record JAQHUG010000261.1, on the reverse strand, counting down.
AAGGTGTGCGCCACCACTGTTGAAATCACCGTGTACAAATGAGTCTGGGCTCTGGAGTTGGGAAGCCTAGGTTTGTGCTGTGGTTTCGCTTCTTATTGATGGCAGGATTTGGGGTAAATTTCTCACCCATTGATCTTAGTTTCCCCTGTGAAGTAGGCAGGCTAGCTCTGTCTCTAGGGTTGATCTGTTCGTTATCTCCAGTGAGTTTTTCTTAGAGTTTCTGTGGGCCAATTGTAGGCATTGGTAACAAATGTGAAGATTGTAGCTAAAAATATAGGCAAATGAGACAGGACTTTTAACTCTGTCCATCCCAAGAGCTTCGTAAATGACTGGTCCCCAGAGGAAGCATGGCAAAGAAAGCCAGCTGCTTGGGACAAGTGGCTTCAGGGGAGTGGTGGCTGGGCCCTGCTGCCCGATTGGAGCCTTGCCTTCTATGGGGTTTGTACTATCCATTGATCTCAGTGAGTTTCTGTCCAGATTCTTCTTGCCACCTGTCGCCCAGAGCCCTCGGAACTAAATGTAGTCTTTACAAGGTCTGGAATGTGAGCCTCTCGCCTGGGGATTGGGCTCTGACCTCTTGGTCCCGTGGTGTAGTCCCAGAAGTGATAAGGCGCATAGCTTCCTGTGGAGTCATCTAATTCCCTAATAGAGGAGAAGAATGGCTAGAATTCAGAAAGTAATTGTATAGGGGACAGGGGGGCAGCAGCCTGGAAGAAAGTCCCTTTGCAAACGCCATGGAGCAGAGGCGCAGCAGGTGAGCTGCTCCTGGGGACCAGGTTTTCAACCTGGGATCCTACGCTTTTGTAGCTAAGACACACACACACACACACACACACACACACACAAAACTTTACAAAATTCAAGTTTGGTCCTGTATTTCTCTTTGTCTTTTTCCTAATAGAAATCTCAGCTCTTGCTCCTGGCATTTCCCAAGCTGAGAACACACACGCATGCGCACGCACACACACGTACGAGCGCATGCACACACGCACCACGCCCAACAAAGGGAATCTTTCCCTTTAAAAAGCCATTATTTACTGTTTTCTCCATTGTTTCAAAGAATTCCACAAAGGCCTGTTATTCTACTTGAAAAAACTTTATTGGTAGTTTGTTGTGTCTTTGTTCTCCCGTGGTGCCTGGCATATGTTGGCATTTGGAACTGTTTGATTTGGGGGCACAGCAGTTAGGATTGGAGCTCACGTGTCTGACTGCCAGGCAAACTCTTTTCATCATCTCACACCCACTTCCAAGGTTTCTTAAGAATGCGTTTCAGCTGGTGTTGATCTGTCTTCCGGCTGTACAGGGCCCCATTCTTCCTGACTCAGCGTTTTGCAGATGCGTGTTTAGAAAGGACACTTGCTGACAGAAGCAGTCAGACACATGGCCACAAGCTGGCCTCTGTGCGAAAAAGGGCCCATCACTGCCTGGGCCTAGGGGGACCATGGGTACAAATGTGCTACCAACCAACCCACCAGATGTGAGCAGCAAGGTGTGGGGAGGGGGGGATTGTCACATTGTCGGCCCACGGCTCCTGTGTTTAAGGAAGCAGGGTAGCAGCCCAGGAAGCCCCTAAAGAGGCTCCTGTTCAAACTTGTTAGATGTTGCTGCGATTTTGGTGTGATCCGGGTGAGCTGTGCGGCCCGTCCCGCTTCCCTCTGCCTGAGGACAATTCACAAAGGGCGCATCTGGCTTGGGAAATTATTTATCTGACCACAGCAAGAGGGTGCGGTTTCTAAAAATACTCCCGCAGTCCAGCGGCCGAAGGAATGCGCGCGATGCAATGTTTCGGATCGCATTCCGTCCTCCGTGGAAGCGCGGCCGAAAATAGCACCCAGCCTAGCATTAATTTGCAATTAATAAAAACAGGCCAGATTCACATCCCACTCTCTGGGAGAATGGAATGCCGACAATTCCCATCGAAGGCTCCGGTAAAAGTGCCTCCCCGGAAGAGGGCCAGGCGCCTGGGTCAGCTGACCTCCTCCAAGAGGGCTGGGAATCTGCTGAGCTCAGGGTAGAGGAGCAGAGGGGAGATGATCCTCTGCCCCCTGTGAGGACGAAAGCTTGACTGCCGGGGCCCAGGAAAGAAACTTTGAGTAGCAGGGACAAGATGAGATAGAAGTCTTGGCAGCTTTGCAAGATGAGTCTGGGGATGGTAGATCTCTTGGCGGCTTTCGTTAGACGAGTGTGAGAACTGGGTGTTCTCGCATTCACTAGTTCGTTTACTCATGCGTGCACATGTGTTTGTGTGCGGCGTGTTTATATCGCGGTGTGCCTCCGCGGCCTGCAGTCATTCATTTGTTCCTTCGGGAACTGGATATCTGCTATAGGCGATATTTCTTTGTTCATAAAATACTTGCCAGGTCTCCAATACTTTATCTTTTAGTCCTGTGCTGGGTGTTGGGGAATTTAATGCTGTGTCAGATAGCCAGGTCCCTTTTGTCTCGGAGCTCAGAGTCTGGCAATCTTCACGGGTAGTGATAACGAGCCAACAGATGTTAAGAAGGCAAAGAGGATATGTCAGTTCCCCGAGAGGACTGGGGATTTCAGCGGGGGCCGAGAGCCATAAACAGAGGAACGCACGATGCAGATGTCCAGTGAAGGAAATCAGGTCAGGGTGTGGATGGAGCCTGGTGGTTCTGTTCAGAGAGGTTGTCCAGGAAGGCTCCTTTACATTGCTCTTGTAACCTGTGGAGCCTTGTCTGGCTTCCTGACCTTGGAACATATTGTTCCCTCTGTCCGGAATGCCCTTTCCACTCCTCTTTGTCTGTCTGTTCTTTAGGGTGTCTTTCTCCAGAAAGTTCTTATCCCTTGGCAGGCCAGATGCTCCCATGCCATCTGGGCATGCCAAACAGGAAGAGGTATGTCTGTCTAGCCAGATGGAGCGGAAGGGCTTTGTGGAGGAAGTGGTGACAGATCTCAGTTCTGAAGGCTGGGGAGAAGGGTCTGATGGATGGAGCTTGCAGAGAAAAGGGAACTCACTGAACTGCTGGAAGCCGGAGCCCCGGGCCAGACCTTCCATGTGAATACCCTCGCTGGGGAACTGACTGCCTCATTTTGATGGACAGGGAGGTGCCTATAGCTAATCAGGAATGAGATGGGCTACAAACCACTGCTCACCCCACCCCAGGTTCTACTCTTTCCTGTCAACCCCAAGATTTGCCCTCTGTCTGAAGGAAGGTCACCCGAGGGTCCTTTCATTTCCTCTTATGTAGAGCGCTGTTGACTTGCAGATAGCTGTCCCTGGGAGACAATCTCCAAGTGCCAGTGACAAGGCTGATGGAGTCACTGTATGCGGAGACTAGAGATGTGTATACAGCCAAGTGGCATTGGCTGGGCATTAGGATCCTTTGCAGTGCGACCCTTGCCACACCCTCTGTTAAGAGTTTCCCAGATTGTTCCTGGTTGGGCATTTCAGGTCTCAAGACCACGTGAGCTTAAGTCTTCTGAAGACGAAAACCAGTCCACTCCCTCCTGCTCATTGTTCCTTGCAACTGCACAGGACAGTGGCTGTCCTGGGTAAAGTCACAGTAATTAACCCTGAGGCCGGAAAGGAGCGATGGACTGTGTCTTCCTGCGTGGAATTACCAACCTCCTGGAGTCAAGGGAAGTCCATTTCCTGTGGACAATAACTCCCCTTGACACATAGTTTACTAGCCAGGATGGCTCTGGGTAGACTCCTCAGGCAAGCCACTCGCCTCAGTTTCTTCATCTGCCAAGAGGAAATAACCATGAGACTTTTCTCTGAGGGCTGTGGTGAGAGCCGTCGGCAGAGGTTTATGTCAGGCTCCTAGACAGTGCCTGGCTCTCAGCGATGCTCCTATTTCTTCCCCACTGACTGCCATTTTCTCAGCCCTGGTAACTGCTACTGCAGATCCGTGTGTCCTAGCAGAGACAGCTGAGACTCAGAGAGGACCAAGTGTCACAACTCCATTACTGAAAGCCTGCTGTGTGGTAGACCTGGGCTTTGCACTTGCCACGTGTCTGCTAATTTGCTTTCTCAACAGCCCTTCCTGATAGACCATGGTGTGAGCATCAGGCACGTTTTACAGAAAAAGAGTCCCAGGCTCAGGAGGGGATCTTGTTACAATGTAGCTTTTTGCTTTCTATTCAGCGCACCCCCCCCCCAAAGGACCCGGGAGTCTGCTTTCTAAGATGCTCTGGGGTGATGCTGATGATGCTGGGGCAAGGACTAGAGAGGAGTAGCTACACTGACTGGCATGCTTCGGGACTGGAAAGGGACAGAGCTGGGTTTGGAACTGGCTTCAACTTCTTCCCATCCTGTGATGCACCCTCCCACACTGGACCTGCCTCTCTCAAACATGGGTGAAAATCTCATGCTCTGAGTTGGGCAGTGGGTCCTAGGGCTTTCTGTTGAGTTGGCCTCCAGCTGTTAATGGAGATGGCCGTAACGTACAGTCTCCAGTCCTTTTGTTAACAACTCTATAGGCCAGAGTTCTGAGTCCACTTCTCGGATAGACACAAACCGAGTGGCATGGTGGTACTTAACCAGTGATTACCTAGTAAGGACAGGGTCAAAGTTCAACCCCTATTCCTGTGACTCCTAAGCCTCTGATCTTTGAGTACAGGGCACTTCCTCTAAGACACTGCAAGGGACTGGCAGACATTCCTTAAAAGTCTAGTCATAAGCTTCCTTTCTTAGCACTTAAAAACCAACCAGCTGCTACCTCCTCTCCTATCAAGTGAGCTTGTCATTCACAGTGACCTTGGGGTTAATTCTATTTTGATGGTGGCAAAATATGCATAATGTAACTTCAAACCTACTGTACTTGGGTGTCCAGCACAGAGGCAGGAAGCTTCCCACCACCCAGCTGCTGACCACCACCAAGCTGAGGACCACAGTCCTCCCTTGCACCTGCACCTCCACACCCATTATGTCCTGGCTCCTTGCTTCTCTTTCCCCCAGCCCCTGGCAATCACTACCGTTCTACTTTCTGTTTCGATGAATTTATCTACTCTAGGGACCGTGCATAAATAGAATCAGACAATGAGAATCTTTCTGTGCCTGGCTTATTTCAAACTGCTCTTGTCTTCAGGGTTCATCTGCGTTGAAGTGGGGTTAATCCTGCCGACACGTGAATGATCCTCCCTAATTTATCTCTTTCACTCCGATTTTTACTTAGCTAGGGCACACCTCTAGAGAGGATGGATAGTCACAAAGACAGTGCAAATTAAACTCCTGGGCTTTCCCTTCTCTGATGCCTTTCAGCGTGGAAGCCGAGTTTCAGGAGGTAGGATGAGATCAAAGGGTGGTTCTGATCCAGTACGGGACAGGACAACAATTTAGCACCAGCAACAACAACAGAAACAAATCCCCCCCACCCCACCCTCACACTCAAACAGAGAGGCCTCTTTCTCCAAAGCTCAACAGTGTGTCAGCCAAAGAGTGCTGGCTGGGGCTGCAGAGTCTGTCCTCTAAGATGCTGTGAGGCCATGCTGGCTGAAGGATCAGCTAGGAGTAGAGCCCGCCTGATTGGCATGGCCCTGTTAGTTACAGGGGGTAAGAGGTAGCACTAATGGAGGGAATGTCCTTTTACAGAGTTGGGTAGTCGGAGAGACCCCGTGCGTCTTGTTGCTTTTCCTTGTGATCCTCAGCCAATCTTCTTAGGCCCCTGAACCTCCAGCAACCTCATTCCCTGCCATGCAGGCCGCCTCTAAACATGGCGACCAGTTCTACAATGTGATGGGCTTTTGCATGGCCGCGCTACGTTTAACCCTCGGTTTTTCCTGCACTCTTGTGCATTTTGCTTTTTTCCTTAGGTCGCCGCCATTTGTGTTTCGTTTGAGTTTCTCTGCAGAGTGGTATTTATTTAGAAAGGAGGCCTTCGATGATGGCAGTTGATGGGAAATGAGTATCAGGACCCAAAGAGGAGCTTAAGAAGGGAAAAGAATAGAAAGCAAAAGCAGTGTCACGTTGCTGTTTGACGTTGGTCGCTGCCCCAGCTGCGTGCCCAAGGCCGGTTGGTTCTCTCTGGTGAATGTGGAGACGCTTTAATTAGACCCGTGTGGCTCACCACCTTCCTGATTCATGTCAAAGAAGAGAAGGACTTCTTCATTTTGTGGTTCGAAGTAATTCCCTCGTGTGACTGCTCGCCTCCTTGAATGCCTGTTTCTTTCTTATTGATGGTCCCTAGTGTCATGGTAAATGCCGTCTCACGGGTCCTGAAATCAATCACCTGTCAGGGTTTAAAGACAAATGTGCCATTCCTTCTGTAAACACTTTATGTTTATGTTTTTTGCCGTTTGTCATGACACCCTAGGGGCAGGGAAGATCCTTACTCCCGTTCTACAGATAGGGCATTGAGGCTTCTGAGTGGATCCACACCTGGTGGTGTCTTCCTACTTAGCCATAGTTGACCTAAGTGCCATGTGGCTTTAAATCCTAGAGCCGAGTGGGCTCAGGGTCTGGGAATGCTGCGTGTGTGTTGATTAATGCTGCTTTTCCGTTCAAGGGCCAAGAACACGGGCTAATCTAGATTTCTATTAATCTCGTGTCCGCGGCAATGACAGTTTTACAGGGAGGCTGATAAGCGCCGGTCTGCGAGGGTGGGAGTGGGCCCGAAATGTAAACACACTTCCGCCAGAGTGCCTGCGTGACAAGCAGAGATGCCCAGCCCGTGTGAAAGCCCCTGCGGTGGGCAGTTGTGTGCACGTGCAATGGGTGTTCTCACACGCTTGTGTCTGAAAGACCCGACGTGCCCCAGACAGCGTTGGCACTGTGCTGTGGTTTTAGGCGGAGGGAGGCCGAAGCCTCAGGCTCCTTGGAATCTTTGCTGGGAGCTGAAGCTGGTTCATTCCTCTGATCTACACTTTGTAGAGCTTCCCACCAACTTCCGGCAAGCCAGTCAGGGGCCTTGATAAGCAAGTGGAATTCGGAGCAGTGAGGTGCAATCCGAGCCCCAAGGATGCCTTTTCTAAGGGTGGCTGTGTGAAGCCGCTTTGAATGACATTCCTTTCATCCAAGGATGACTCTTTTTGTTTTCTTTTTTTTGAACAAAAATAGGCTTTTGTGAAGGGCTTCATTCAGAAGTTCCCCGGGCATGTGGCTGGCTGGTCCAGCACATTGCTAACAGGCGATTGGAAATCAGGCTGGGAATAGTGGAACACAGGAGGGGTTCGGCTCACAAGGCTGGCTGAGACTGAGGAAATCCACAGACTCTCCCAGGGCAGAGTGTTTGTAGGGCCTGAAGCGCCAGAGACACACACGTGAGCAGCTCAGGGCTTGCGTACCTTCAGATGAATGAAGGACTCCAACTCCCTAAACCTGTTTCCTGGTTTAAGAGGAGTTTCTAAAACATTGTGCTAAAATTGCCTTCACATAAAATTGACTATCTTTGAGCATTTAAAGAATTTAAATGTAGCATGAGGGGCCTGCTCGTTGGGGTTTCTGTCCCGCCCAGTACCCCGCAGCCGGCAAGCCCCAAAGAAACTCAGAGAGTCTACAGTAGGTTATAAACTGATTGGCCCATTAGCTCAGTCTTCTTCTTCTTTTTTTTTTTCTTTTTGGTTTTTCGAGACAGGGTTTCTCTGTGGTTTTTGGAGCCCTCCTGGAACTAGCTCTTGTAGACCAGGCTGGTCTCGAACTCACAGAGATCCACCTGCCTCTGCCTCCCGAGTGCTGGGATTAAAGGCATGCTCCACCACCGCCTGGCCCTAGCTCTGTCTTCCTACCAGCTCCCATAACTTATATTAACCCATTTT
>JAQHUG010000261.1:851402-864994 GCA_028555095.1 Dicrostonyx torquatus | reverse complement strand
TCCCTATGGCTGGTCATTCCAGAACAGAGCCTGGATCCCTATGGCTGGTCATTCCAGAACAGAGCCTGGATCCCTATGGCTGGTCATTCCAGAACAGAGCCTGGATCCCTAGGGGCTCCGATGAGGAAGAAGGTGTCAGGTATTCCTGTAAACTGTGCTCAGTGACTGGGCTCTGTTCCCCCTGGGATTTTTCTTTTTTGCTTGGTCAGAGCAAGCAAGGTCAAAAGTTCCACCTCTTCATGGGAGAGCTCAGGTGTGTGCAGGGGTGTGGCCAGATGGCTGGCACAGAATGTGGTTAATATTTGTGTACATTCCATTTAATGGACACGCAGTTGTGTTTTTTTTTTTAACGATTCACAGTGGTTTTATAAAATTGTTACAAACACAGAATGAGTGACTATTGAACCATTCCTTGTTTCTAGGGGACTCACAGGCTTAGCTTTGGGCCCTTGAGCCTGATACATAGTTTTGTCTTTATCAATATGTAACATTTTTGGTTTATTTACGTTGAAGAACACCTCATTTAATAGGCATTTTTGATGTATTAACCTTGAATTCAGTGGCCAATTTTCCCCGTGTCTGAATGAAGTTTATCTACCACACATGTTTTCTCCTGAAGACCCATCATGGTCTTCTTGCTCCTGAGGAGAACAGACAGAACGTCTGTGTGGGGTTGGGGGAGCATTTTGGATGGCAGACTTCTAGCAGGAAGAACAGAAACTTGACAACCCAGCGTGAAGCAAATGGGGGATGGGCTGTTGACTCACAGCCTGAGAGCAGCCGCCAGAGCACTAGACACGCCTGCTTCGGAGTCCCGAGACTCCACTGCGCTGTGGACACGGGGCCTGCAGAAGAATGGGGATTGACTTGGGGCCTGCAGAAGAATGGGGATTGACTTGGGGCTTGCAAAGAAATTTAGGTAAATTTGTCAGCGTAGAAAGATGAGGACTAACGTGGGTGAGTAGGTAGGTAAGAGGTAGATAGATGATAGACAGACAGACAGATAGATGGATGATATAGGTGATGATAGAGATAGATGATAGGTGGATAGATAATAGACAGACAGATGGATGATATAGACAGATGATAGATGATGGATAGATAGATGATAGACAGATGGACAGGCAGAACGACAGACATGACTTGTGACTTCCGTGGTCTTTTACTCACTAGCTGGTACCAGTAAACTTCCTGGCACCTTGTAAGAGTTCAGGAAATTCTCACCAAGTGATTGATGACCCTGTCCCTTCTCAGGAATGTCGATCACGCTGTCCCCATTACTAGGCTCAGCCAGTCTCTTCTCAGCCTTCACACATGGCTGAGGGGAGGAGCCAGCCTCCCAGGGTATAACTCAGTGCCAGGCGAGGTACAGGGCACAGCTTAATCCTGAAAGTCAGTTTACCAGCAGTGAGGTTGGCTCCTGTGGCTTCTTTGGCATTCTTAGGAGCCTTGCCCCTTTATCTCTGGCAGTAGAATTTACAAAGGGACTTTTTTTTTTTTTTTTTTTTAAAGAAAGGCTGTGGCCATCTGGGTAGCAAATAAAGATCAGCTCAGGGTTTGGTGGATACCAGTAGGGCTTATGTCAGCCACAGGAGGTGAGCTCACTGGGTGTGGCTCTCAGATCCTGGCTAAGACCTCGGGAGTGGGGCCAGGGGGGGTAAAGCTCCCTGGCCAGGTGTGTCAGGGAAGAGCCACGCCTGGCGCAGGTGAGCAGTTCTCCATCCTCTGCCTCCAGCACCTTTTCCAGGTGGCTGAGGACTGTGTGTTCACAAGTGCCCACCTCTGGAAGGCTTCTGGTGAGCACCTGTGTTTTGTTCGGGTAAGACTGAGATCGACCAAAGAGGCAGAGAGATTGAGTTAGAATTCTTTCCCACTTACCTGGCCTGTGGTCCTTGATGCTGACCTGGGATGGCAGAGAGGTTAGTAGTTCTGGGACGTTTCTTTACGTGTGGAAGAGCGGATCATGGCTGCGGGGAGAGCACAGGGGACAACTGCTTGAAAACGTTTGAGTCTGAGCCCAAGAACTCACCCCAAAGCACCACACGGGTAATGTACAATTGAGACCAGGCTACTTCTGGGTTTTAAAGGGATGGATTCCTGCGGTTTGCTGGCCAGTCTGCCAGGCCTTCTCAAGGAGATCTAGGCCAGTGGAAGGACTCTGTCTTAAAAGAAAAGGGTTGCTGGACCTGAGGCTACCCAGAGTTTGTCCTGTGGCCTCCACAGAGATTATGTACCAGCACACACATGTGCACTTACACACGTGAAGTTGCACCACAGAAAGAAACGGAAGGCAAGTCAGGATGGGACCGCTCTGTGGCTTGTGGTCCTGAGCCTTAGGTAGGTTTTGTTGTGTAGTCTAAAGGTTTTTCCAGCCGGGCGGTGGTGGCGCACGCCTTTAATCCCAGCACTTGGGAGGCAGAGGCAGGCGGATCTTTGTGAGTTCGAGACCAGCCTGGTCTACAAGAGCCTGGTCTACAAGAACCTGGTCTCCAGCGCAGGCTCCAAAGCCACAGAGAAACTCTGTCTCGAAAAACCAAAAAAATGAAAATAAATAAATAAATAAATAAATAAATAAAGGTTTTTCTCCCTGCTTCAGCAAGAGGCCAGAACGCTCCAAATGGATTTTTTTACCCCCTGCAGTGTGCTCATCTCTGTAACCATTCATGGAAAAGTCACCCTGCCAAAAGCTCCCAAGGGTAGCCTGATTCTTTTTGTCTTTCACCCTTTAGATGCTCGAGGACTCATTCGGTGGATGCTGATGGTGAACCCTGACCGCCGGGCCACCATTGAGGACATTGCCAACCACTGGTGGGTGAACTGGGGCTACAAGAGCAGTGTCTGTGACTGTGATGCCCTTCCTGACTCCGAGTCTCCGCTCTTGGCACGGATTATCGATTGGCACCATCGTTCCACTGGGCTGCAGGCTGAGGCTGAAGCCAAGATGAAGGGTCTGGCCAAACCCGGAGCCTCTGAGGTGGTCCTGGAGCGGCAAAGGTCGCTGAAGAAGTCCAAGAAAGAAAATGACTTTCCCCCGGCTGGTCAGGACTCCGTACCCGAAAGCCCATCCAAGCTGAGTTCCAAGAGGCCCAAGGGCATCCTGAAGAAGCGGAGCAACAGTGAACACCGCTCCCACAGCACTGGCTTCATTGAAGGCATTGTGGGCCCTACCTTACCATCTCCTTTCAAGATGGAGCAAGATTTGTGCCGGACCGGCATTCCCCTCCCCAGTTCCCCCGAGGCAGATATGTCAGGGAAGCTCAGCCTCAAACAGTCAGCCACGATGCCCAAGAAAGGTATCTTGAAAAAGACCCAGCAGAGAGAATCTGGTTACTATTCATCCCCTGAACGCAGCGAGTCTTCCGAGCTGCTGGACGGTAATGACGTCATCACCGGCAGTGGTCTCTCTTCTCCTCCCCCAGAGGCAGCCAGGGGAACTTCCCACAGCCTATCCTGCCGGAGGAAGGGCATCTTGAAACACAGCAGCAGGTACTCGGACGGTGCCGCAGACCCTGCCCTCGCCAGCCCCGAAATGCCCACACTGGAATCCTTGTCCGCGCCTGGTGTCCCCCCTGATGGTGTCTCTCGGAGTTACAGCCGCCCGTCCAGTGTCATCAGCGATGACAGTGTCCTGTCTAGCGACTCCTTTGACTTGTTAGACCTCCAGGAGAATCGTCCAGCCCGCCAGCGCATCCGCAGCTGCGTCTCTGCAGAAGACTTCCTCCAGCTTCAGGACTTTGAGACGCCGCACAACCGGCCCCGGCCCCAGCACCTGAAGCGGTACCGGAACCGACAGGCAGACAGTAGCTTCTCTCTCCTCACTGATATGGACGACGTGACTCAGGTGTATAAGAAAGCTCTGGAGATCTGCAGCAAGCTCAACTAGCCCTTCAGGGCGCAGAGGATGGGATGGGTGGGTGGGCGTAAGGGAGGAGGGAACAGAACTCAGCTTCTGGCTGGTTACCTCTTTGCTGGCCGTGGCAATGGACTGGAAAAGGACTGATAATTGGTAAGACCTGGCCCGGCCAGTTTTCTCAGCCTTGAGTCAGCGCCTAAAAGGGATGGAAATGGCTCTTTATCAGTTCTGCTGCCAGTCAGAATGTGGGTCCTAACTGGCGTTCCCATATGGCATCTCACAGAGGATTGGCTTTCCAGGGAAGGGGATGTTGGCCAGCACGAAGTGGGAGGGGGCATTATGGGGACGAGGGTGTCTCACTAGAAGTCATCTAGGCCTTTCTGGAGGAGGAGCAGGAAGACTGAGACCATCTGCTTTGGATGAGTACATTAGCAAGTTTGGTCAGACTTCATAGGGGCTAGCGAGAGGGCAGCACCGGCAGCTTGAGTTGGTGATCAGGTACTGATCATACTGTACTGGGTGCTGATTGAGTAGCCTAGGCATAACACAGGGTGATGGGATCGAGTACCAGTAATTGCGGTGGGATCGGGAATCGCCGTAACAGCGTGCCCGCCAGAATGAAGCCCTGGGAGTCAGCGCACAGCACCCTGTGGTGCCTGCTCACTCCTTCATGGCCCAGCATGGCATTTGTTAATTGGCTCCTGGACCTTGAGTGGAAGCTGGAGGGACTTGCTTAGAGAGCAAACACTTCTAACTCTTCTAGGGACATAGTCTGTGATCAGGTTTTGGCTTCCCAGGATCTGCCTGGTTTGTTCCTTAATGTCACCTGAAGGTGGGCAAGGAGAAATTTGGTGGCGTGAGAGCCCTGGGTATTGTGCATGACAGGACAAAGAGCTGCTGTGGTTCTTTGCACAGTTCGCTGGAAGGTGAGGCACGCCAGCAAGGGGCGACTTCTCCCTTTCTTAAATGTCTCAGTATTAACTGGAATCCGGCCTCTTGGCTTCTCACCTGCACAAATGCTTTAATTGGATGTGATGCTGTCTGGGGCCTCCAGAGGATTCCCGGCTCAGCTGCTGGCCCCATCCGTCCACAGGTGTGGAGGGTTAATGGTAGGGCGTGTGGATGCAGAAAGTGCGGTTTGGTAGAAGGTTCTTGTCTCCTCCAGTCTAAGTGTTCTGTCTCGTGCCTTTGATCTCCCTGCACGTGCCTGTTCCTTCCATCCATGGAATAGGATGCTGAAAGAGAAGAGTGTTGGGCTGGGGGAGCTTAGGGACATTTCTTCAGGAGTCCTCCAGATGGCTCTGGAGGAGGCTTCCAGAGAAGAGGTGCGGCAGGATGTTTAAAAATGTTGCAGCTGGTTTTCTAATCTCCCGACGCTCGGGTTACAGGTGATGTTGTCTCCACAGTGGGCATCCTGTGGATACTGGGGTTGAAATGGCCTTTTGGGACTGACCTCAGAATCCACTGGCTTGGGCAGATTAGGATCCTTATTCTAAGGTGGCTGCCTCCTGATCGCCTCTCAGAGACGGGCTGGGGGAGGATGCATCTTGGGAAGTCTTAGGAAAAACACGGAACGTGTCAGAGCAGTGAGAACAGTAGCCAGGAAGATGCTGCCCCGTGTTTCCAGAGACTGTCCTGCATCTCTGTGTGCCACCCACGCCGGCGTTGATGCCCGTGCCTTCCTTTAGGTTGAGCTGAGCAGAATATTGTGGGAAGCTGCTGGGATTCCACTCTTTCAGTACCAACTCCCTCTCAAGCTCTGGGAGGGGCTAAACGGGGAGAAAAATCTATAGGTAGAGAGTTGCATTTGGGAGTTTGGGGGTGCACAGAGGGCAGCATGCGACCTCTGGTCCCCATCTCCTTGCCTCCTTTTGCGAATAGCCCCTGCTTCTACAACGCTGGCTGCTGAGCATGCCGCTAGTCTCAGGTATACCGCCATTACCAGTTGGGGGGGGGGATGTGCCTGCTTCAGATTTCCCAACATTCTGGTGACTCCATTAGTGAATCTACCTTCTCTCTTCCCAGTCACCGGTATGCTTTCTTTTGCCAGCATACTCTGAGACAAAGGAAAAACAAATGTCCCCCACCCATACAGAGGCTTTGGTATGCCCTCGGTTCCAGGGCAGACACTCTGAGTCCAGCCCAGGACTGTGGTTAGATCTGGTGGTCTTGGACCCCTGTAGTGGGGAGAGCTGTTTCTTATGTTTGGAGGTCCGAGGGGTGGGTAGGTGGTTTCCGAGGCTGGGGTTGGTCCTGACGTCTGCTTCTCAGCAAGATGGCTGACCATCCGTCTGTCCGTCCCTGCAAGGGAAAGAGTGAGAATAGAGTTTCCCAATTACGTCCCCTTGCCTACAAGCCAATCCCCAGCCAAAGCTATGCTGGGTTCATTTCCCTGGAGTCACTAGGGAGAGACACTTTGACCTAATGGGCAGAACGGGAGACTGCCAGCCCTCCTGGTCCTTGCTTCTGGGGCCCTCTCATCCTCTTTGTTTACAACCTGCCAAAGGGGTGGAATTGTTCTTCGTTTTACAGGTAAATTTCAAGGCACAATCAGTTGTTTAGGAAAATGCTTCAAGACCCCAGGCAACCTGACGATGCTGAATTCTTTCTGAATTTGGTCTCTGTTACCAGGCGCTCCTTATCAAAGGCGCGTGCACCCTGCAGGGTGAAATTCAGGCATGTTTTGCTCAGGCCTGCTGTCTTGAGTACAAATGTGAATGACAGACCTGACTGCTTGCTGCCAAACTGGAAATGTTCTGTGGGGATTTACTGGCATGGTATCATTCCTAGGAAGAAGAAGGAAAAAAAGAAAAAGTTAAAAAAAGGAATGGAAAGGAGAGTGAGAAAACTTGACTGCACATTTTTTTTAAAAAAATCCATGTTGTGACTTTTATTTAATTTCTATATTTTTTTGGTAATAAAAAGTTGACTTTAATTTGAATTTGTCTTTTTTTATTTATTGGTCTAAAAGGCGTTTCAAAGGTATTATAATAATATATTGGTGTAATTTAATTGGTGCAGCATGCTTTATGGCTCCAGTCAAAATTGGGTTTTCCCTTATTTGACTGGTTTGAGAACAGCCCTACAGGGAAAGTGAAAAGCTGGCTAATTACCCAAAGTGTTCATTTCTCATTGGAAACTGATTTTTGTCGGTTTTGTTTCTGTTTTTATTTTTAAATTAAATAAATTGCAATGACCTGTACCAGGGCCTTGTTGTGCTGTTTTTTCTTCCTTACTCGAGCGGCAGAGTGGGTACAGGTGCCAGAAGCCCACTCATGCTGGGCTAGGCCTCCAGGGAGTGTGCCTTTCCCCGCATTGGAACTAAGGCCTGCAACGGGGTAACCGGGCTTACATTTCTGTGTCTCCGTGAGTGTGTGTGTGTGCATGCGTGTGTGCGGGAGGGAGGGGAGATGGGGGGTAGAGAGAGTTCTGTGTCTCTGTGAGTGTGTGTGTGTGTGTGTGTGTGTGCATGCATGTGCGCGGGAGGGAGGGAAGGAGAGAGGAGGAGGAGGAGAGAGAGAGAGGCCAGAGGACAACTTCAGGCTACCACTCCTCAAACACTGTCTCCCTTGCCATGTTGGAGCAGCAGGGACTCACCAGCCTGGGGATTGTCACACAGCCATCGCTGACTGGACAGTGAGTCTCAGGACTCTGCCCTTCACAGCTATGATGATCTGTGCTCATCACCAGAAAAGTAACTTTGCAGAGAAATGGCTGGTGCACCCTTTTCTGATGCCACTGGGAGGAATTTAGGTGTGGCTGTCACCTTTGTATGCCTCCTCCCTGATCATGCAGCCCCTCTTAGTGTTAGTTGCTGGGAGACGGGTAGCTGTCTCTTCCATCTGGGACGAAGGTGTCACGAAAGGCTAGCATCCATGCTTGTCCCTCTATGCTTCCGCTTCCCAAAATTTCCCTTCCCCCATCCCAGTCTCACACAAACTGCTGATCTGGGGCCAAGGTCAATGGGCTGCTGTTTTCTGATCCGACAGGCCATGGCCCTGCCTATGGCATCTGGCGATGACTGTTTCATCCTGATGTCTCCCGCCCCTGGTTCCCTACCTACAGCTCTTGGAAAGAGATAACTAATAATTTTAAACTGAAGGATTCTTGGATCCTGGCTGTAAAATGACATTAAGTCCAGTATAGAACATCATTCCACACAAGAAGAGTCTGGCATTACAGAGAGACGAGAACATATACTCATTCCTGACCAGGGAGAGAGCCTTAGCTCTGGCGAACAGTATAGGATGGCGAGTTAAATTTGAACTCCAGATAGTTCTTAGTGTGTGTCCTGTGTGATCTTTGGGCAGTGTTTATGTCTTTGAAAACATGTCACCTGGATTTCACGTGTAGCTGAGCATCCTGTGTTTTATTGAATAGGACGTCATTGGCTAAGCTGAGTGGAAGCCGGGTATCAGCAAGGTGGGTGGGTGGGTGCTTCCACCTGCTGGGTTTAGAATGAGCGGTTATCTCTTTCTTGCTCTTCTGTTACTATGAAGAAATACCCTGACCAAGTCAGCTTACAGGAGGAAGCGTGTAGTTGCGGGCTTGGACAGCTTCAGAGGGTCAGTCCATGATCATCATGGCGGGGAGTGTGGTGTCAGGAAAGCAGGGGAAGTTGGAAGAAGACTGGGCCAGGTGAAACCTTAAAGCTCAACCCTAGAGACACGCCTCCTCCAACAAGGCCACACCTCCCGATCCTTTCCAAACATTTCCACAAACTGGGGACCAAGCTTTCAAACATGAGCCTACGGGGCCATTTTCATCCAAACCACCACACCTTACAAGTCAGGCTGCAGGAGAAAGAATTCCAGTTACAGGCTGGATTTGTTAATTTTGTTTCTCAACCATTGGATGGCTTTCTTTCTTTCCCTTCTTCCTCCCTCTTTCTTCTTTCTTTCTTCCCTCTTGTGTGCTTGTGGATATGTGGGCACGTGTTTGTGTGTATGTGTGAAAGCCAGAGGACAGTCTTGGGGCTTCAAGTGCCACCCTCTTTAGTTTTTGAGACTAAGACCTCTTGCCGGCTTCAGTTGGCCTAAACTGCTGGCCAGTGAGCCCAGGGTGTTACCACCTCCCCCTCCCCCGTGGTGGGATTACAAACATGTCATGAACACCTGTTTTTTTTTTCACTGTGGATTCTGGTATTTGAATTTAGGTCTTCTATTTGTAGGGTAAGCATTACCACCCGAGCCATCTCCAGCCTCTAATGGCTTTATTGATAGCATGCTCACGTATCTCCGGCAACTGTGAGAGAGTCCCTAAGATGTCATACTAAGTATGAAACTCCATGTGAAACAATGGAGCCTTCTTTACGGAGCAGTATTCGTTGGCTTTTATTCATCTCTTTTCATTTAAGATAACTTACTCTTGCAGATATTTTAGCAGTCAGTACCTAGGGCGTGATGCATTTGAAGGATGGCAATGCAGACTACTGTGTAACATGAGGGGCCTGCTCGTTGGGGTTTCTGTCCCGCCCGGTACCCCATAGCCAGCAAGACCCAAAGAAAATCACACAGAGGTCTCAATCAGATTATAAACTGATTGGCCCATTAGCTCAGGCTTCTTACTAGCTCTTTTTTTTTCTCGAGACAGGGTTTCTCTGTGGCTTTGGAGCCTGCACTGGAACTAGCTCTTGTAGACCAGGCTGGTCTTGAACTCACAGAGATCCACCTGCCTCTGCCTCCTGAGTACTAGGATTAAAAGCGTGCACCACCACTGCCCGGCCTTCTTACTAGCTCTTATAACTTTTATTAACCCATTATTCCTATCCATGTTAGCCGCATGGCTCGGTACCTTTTCTCAGCTGGGACAGAGACACATGCTGCTGCTTCGGTGGACTGGGCAAGAATGACGAGGGAGCTTCCTGCTTCCCTGAATTCTCCTGTTTCTCGCGTTTACTTCCTGTCTGGTTTTCCCGCCTATACTCCCTGCCTGGCCAATCAGCATTTACTTAAAACATGATTGACAGAATACAGACAATTCTCCCGCACCACTACTGCTTCCTAAGTTCTTGGTTTATATCAGGGGTCCTACACCCCGGCCCTTCTGTGAGGTTTAAAATAGGACATTTTAATGTATTTGCCCTGCTGATCCTTGATTCTTGCTGCTGCCCTTGCCCCCGTTAACAAATGGTGGACATCACAGAGGAAGGGACTAAGCTGAAATTTGCTTAAAGGAGGACCTCTTGGAAATACGTAAGTCTGTACTCACGTAGACGGAATGGCATGTGCATGGTTTAGAGACTGGGGCAAATGTGACATAAACTAGTGAGGCGGTACGGGGTGATCACAGTGAAATACCAGCTGTTCTGGGTCACATAAAACCTTGCAGAAGAAGAAAAAAAGAGCTAACCACTGTAAGTGTGAACATTCATATTGGTCCCAGAGAGGGGACAGTAGATGATTCAAAGGCCCTGGAGTCTTCAAAAATATTCAAGGGTGGATTTCTGGCCCACTGGCATAGGACAATGACTGGCAAGGGCATGTAGTGTTCAAACATGTGTGTCCACATTCTAACAAGGGCTGGCTGTGATCATTTATGACTTTGTATTTCCTTAATTACAAATGACCGCGCCCCTCAACAGGTGGTCCCCAGACACATGCTGCCGTGTACAGTTCTCAACGAGAATATGTTTCTGCTGCAGAAATGGACTGCCACTTACGGAAACCTCTGAAAAAGACGTTTTTTAATCCCCAGGATCGTGCAATCCTCTGGGCACAGAAATGAAACGGCCGCGAGGCCGCGTGTGAAGAGCGGCTTCTCCACAGCCGGCTTTTCCCGTTACTAGGCCTGCCCCTTGCCAGCACAGCTGCCTATGTCCAACATAAAATGATGTAAGCAGTTAGCCACTGTTTTTGTTCTAAGATTCCAACAATTGCTTTCCCCTTGACGAGAAAGCACTCTGCCCGTGACTGTCATTAGACTTCCACCGTGGTGGTCCGATCCCCAGCAGAACTATTTAAGAGGGAATTGTCTGTTTTAGCTCAGAGTTCCCCGCAGTCATAGTGGAGAGGGTGTTGGCCTCAACAGGGAGGAGAGAAAGGGAGCAGGGACGGGGATAAGAGTCAAAGGCATGCCACCCTTTGACCTTCTTCCTCTTGCAAGGCCTGCCTCCCAGAGTTTCTACCACCTCCCTAGATAGTTCCATCAGCTGGGGCAAGTGGAGGAATGGGGGAGCATTTAATATTTGAGCATTTAATATCTGAGAGTTATGCCAGCATCTCTCTCGAACAAGGAATATTCATTGTGTCCTGACACACTAGTTCCCTGGTGTGTTCTCTGCTAGTTTTCATGTCTGAGTTGGTCTGGATCAGCTGTTATGTTATGCAACCCCTGGCATGTAGTGGCTCAGTGTAATAAGCCACTGGACCTCCCTCTCGGGTTGGGCGGTGGTCCTTGCAAGCCATCTCCATGCTAAGATTCTTGCATCCTATGACTTTGACATCCCAGAGTTCTTCATTCCTGACTATGCAAATGAGAGAGACTGGGGGTGAGAACCTGTCAATATCAGACCTGGATACAGTATACATTCTTTGGGCCTGCCTCCCATTGGTCAGAACTCAGTCACCTGACCCCAACCTGCCATCACGGATAGTCTTTGAGTATCTAGCGGTTTAAAAGCAGAAAGTAAAATGGGATCAAATGAACTCTTGGCAACATCTCTACTACATCTTATTTCTGCTTCCTATGAGGAGCCCCCAGCAAGCGGAAAAAGAATTGTAACTAACTAGCATTAACCAAGGGGTTATGAAGTAGTCTGTGTTTGAGAACTTCATATCTTTCCATGCTTCTTAGGCTCCCCTATCTCCATTATCACAGAGGAGGAAACTGTTTTAGAAAAAAAAAATGCAACGACTTGCGTTAAGTCAGACAAGTGTGAAACATGAAGCCAGCTCCAAGCATGGACCTGACTGCCTAGGTTCTGAGCTGGCTGCTTGCTCTGCTGTCCTCTGCCCGTGACCCTTCTGAAACACGAGCTCCACCATTTATTCATGAGCCCAGCAGACATCACCAGGAAGGAAGACACAGGCCAAAGTCTGTGTATTGGTCAAAGAGAGCCACCCTGCCAAGTTCCCCATTGATGGCAAGTTCTAGAATGTTCAGTCTCAACAGATGGGACACATAGGATGATTCGTGTGTCCTAACTCTTCTGAGCCACCCTGCCCAGTTCCCCTTTGATGGCAAGTTCTAGAATGTTCAGTCTCAACAGATGGGACACATAGGATGATTCGTGTGTCCTGACTCTTCTAGTGTGGAATGAGGCAGAGGGATTCGCCTTTCTTTTTGCTGAGTTTCTCAGAACTCCAGACTGGGGACAGGAGGCTTTTGGTGGCCAGGTGTGATTTGCAGCTGTCGGCACATGCCTGCTAACTGGGTTCCGTGTGCTGTTTCCTGTGTTTCTGAGCCTCAGGAAATCCCTGGAGCGGAGCTAACAGCAAGCTTCCCAAAGTCATATAGAAACCCAGGGTTGTGCTTCCCAGACCTGCCTGGGGTCTAGCACTGCAAAAGGAATGTCTGTCGTACCGACATCAGGGCAGAGAGATGTCTTAAAAGCCATGGGGTGGAGTTGGAGGTAGCACAGGCATTCCCTCAAGTCAGATCTCACTGGCAGATGAAACTGGTCCTGGACGGCACTGCATTTTAGAAGCAGCTAAAGAAGGGGGGGGACGCTTTGAAAAATAGCTACCCCAAGAATGTTCTGCACATTGGAATTTGTGAATCACTGAAGCTGAAAACGTCTGATTCAGCAATGCCTAGGGCATTCCAGAAGCTTCAGCCTTCAGGCTTTGGAGCCCAGACAGAGCATGTGTGCTGAGCTGGAAGCCAGATGCGGACCTCAGCGCAAGCCAGCTGGTTTGCTCCGGAGAGGTCCTGATTATGGGCTCCATCCCTGTGCAGCACAGCCGCCTTTTGGAAGTGGGCCAGCCTGAACTGGTTTCTCAGACACCTATGATGAGGAAGGAGGTGGGAAAGAAATTCTTTTTTAGGGAAGCAACCACGAAGAACACAATCAGGTCCTTTGGGATTCAAAATGATGGTCCACGTCATCCATGAAGCTGGGTTGTCGCCTTGCAGGAAAGAGGATTCCAGAATGAACAGATCAAAGAGCCAAGTCACCTCGGAGGGTCCAGCGCAGTCACACATCAGAGGGGTTTCGCCTGAGGTCTTCCTCGCTTTGGACTTTCCATTCTGGCTGATTTCCAAGGATCTTGCTTCTTCCTCGTTACCAACCACATGCTCACAGTCAATCTCTGGAGCCTCGGTGCTCTGTTCCTTCCCACTCCCCACCTACAAGACCGTCTCTGCCTTTCCTCGGCTCTGAATGGTTGCCTGGCTTTTGTTTTCACCCTCACGCCCGTTCCTCGAATGTCATCACTATGTGACTTCCTTTGCAGGAGTTTGAGACAGTCGGCATCCCCTGTTGGCACTGGACAGCGTTGTCTGACCCAACAACGCCTCATTTGAGAATCATCCTTTCAAACTCAAGCCATGGCAAGTGATCCAGCCGAAGCTGGAATGAGAGTCTCAACCCTGTTAGCGTAGGTGTGGGTGAGCCAGCCTCGAGGTTGTGAGCGAGCGTGGGAGAGCTGTCCCCATGTCTCATCCAGCAGACCAAACCGACAGTTGGGCAGGTCCAGACCCAGGGTTGTGACTTGGCCTGCCCCAACATCCACCCCATCTATGACCTGCTGGAGCATGTGAAGGAAGCTGACCCACAGACCCGAAGCTGCAGGATCTC
>JAQHUG010000261.1:834678-849336 GCA_028555095.1 Dicrostonyx torquatus | reverse complement strand
TCTTGTATTTAGAACAGGATTCTATAGATGGTACCTACTAGGGCACTGGCATTGCTTTTTATCCATCTGAAAATTTGCTCTTGTGATCTGAAAATGGAAGGGATGATATGGGAGGGTTAAGCACGAATAATAAGTGCAGGAGGAAAACAAGGGAAAGGAGGGTGGGTGTCGGTGAACCCAAACTAAGAACGTATGGAAAACCCTTACCGAAGTCCTCCACTTTGTAAACAAATTAAAATAAATCATAATGTGAACAAATTAAAATAAGTAATAAAAGAGGAGTTTGAAAACAGGCACCCCGCCTGGGCAGGCAGCGCTTCCTCCAGAAGAAGCAGTTTTTTTTGTTTGTTTGTTTGTTTTTTTGTTTTGTTTTTCCAGACAAGGTTTCTCTGTGGCTTTGGAGTCTGCGCTGGAACTAGCTCTTGTAGACCAGGCTGGCCTCGAACTCACAGAGATCCTCCTGCCTCTGCCTCCCGAGTGCTGGGATTAAAGGTGTGTACCACCACTGCCCAGCCAGAAGCGGATTATTAATTCTAGATCTCGCCAAGCTGACAGTTGAGGTTAACAAGATGGCTCTCGGCAGGGCCATCTGCACCCCTGCAAGTGTCATCAGCCCAAGAACGGGAAACAGTGTAGGCTTCTTAGGAAGTGGTGACGAAAGGGTCGCTGAGAGAAGGGGAGTCATGAACGTAAGCCGCTCAGCTGCTGAGTGCACAGTGTGGATTTGAACTTGGGCCTCCCAGCTTCAGAGTTTCTGGTCCTAATTCTCTTCTGTCATCCAAGCTTGCAGAGTTGCTTGCAATGACCAAATGGTTTCTGTCTTCATTTCTGCTGCCATCAGTTAAGCATTCCGCATGTGCGACCCCTCCACGGAGCCTTTGGGTTTGTGTCCAAGGCCATTTGGATTCTTTGCGTGTCGTCCAGATGTTTGCTGCCAACGCTGGGGATGATTTCTTCCCTACTGTGGTCGGCTGATTGGAGTCCACAAAGAAATCAGGCCGGCTACTGCCTGGGAAGACCAAGAAATGACTAACAGAGACATGGAGATGGTCTCTTCTGCATAGCATCTGGGCAACCAAGCTGGGAAGGAAGAAGGGTTTTTAAGGAGAAGCAAGAGTCAAATGACGATCTGTCATGAGGTTTATTGCTCCTGGAATGAGCGGGCCTCGAATTAGTGTTAGGCGGGTTAATGAAATCACTGCCTTTCCTGCCTTTTCGTGATTTTAGTTCCAAGGCTGCAACTAGATAATAATCCGATAAAGCTGAAATGGCAGGAATGTGTGGCAGATGAATTTATTTATTTATTTTTTAATGTTTGGAACAGTGTTCTTGGCTCATCAGGGTGATTCCGTTTCAGGACAGGGATGAGTGACGAGCAAAAGTCAGCAGCAGTATCTGATTTTCTCCTGCAGCCTCTGCGCCTCGGCACAGCCTGTTTCTTTCGCCTTTATTCATGCTGCCGTAAGAGGACTTATCGACAGGTTCCGAAGCAGAGGTCCTACGAGATTCATGCCTGTCGTTCCCCCATTTGAGAATGCTAAGGTTTCGCCGTCCCCCCACTGATCTGCGTAACATAAAGGGGAAGCTGATACCTGCTAGAGTTGCCTCTTGTCCTCTGGGTGTCAGGAAACGTAGCTCTGACCTTGGTGCATTGCTGGGCTTGACACCGATGACCATTTCCCAAGGCCTATTGGATGCCTCCCCCTGGTCCATCTGAGTGTGGATATATGAAGCCGGCAGGAAAGTAGGCTTCATATATCATATTGCAGCAGAGTTTTAGTCTCTGTTTTCATAGTGCTTACTTGTTGGATATATATTATATCCTCATTTAGCCGTGTGTTGATGGAAATGGGATGTTTTAACCTTTTTTTCTTTTTCTTTCTTTTTTTTTTTTCGAGACAGGGTTTCTCTGTGGCTTTGGAGCCTGTCCTGGAACTAGCTCTTGTAGACCAGGCTGGTCTCGAACTCACAGAGATCCGCCTGCCTCTGCCTCCTGAGTGCTGGGATTAAAGGCGTGCGCCACCACAACCCGGCAGGATGTTTTAACTTTTAATCATTTTTTTTTTTGCAGTTATGTATCATGTCCATAGCTGTATTGTTCTTCCCAATGCAGCATGATGCTTGGGGTGGGAGGGACATCACCTGGTCATGTGACCTTCTCTACCACAGCAGAGCAGTCTTTACCATCTTTTCGCTGGAGTATCTCCTCCTGGATTCACACTTGGCCTAAGAGTTCATTAACGCCATGATCCAAGCAGGGCTGATGAGTGACATCATCAATGAAGCAGGGGTGCCAGAGGGGAGATTTGATTGAAGTGGGGGTTCCAGGGGGAGAGAGTTAGAGTGCTCACCATCCTTTCCTCTCGCTCCCTACTTTTTCTCTCTTCTTTCTTTCCTTCTTCCGTACCCCTTCCTTTTCTCCTATTTTCTTCCCTCTAATTTCCATGAGAACGAGGTCAGCCTAGAGCTACGTCTGGCGGCAGAATTTTGTCTTCGGATGCCAAACGAGATGAGTTCAACGCGAAGTCCCAGAGAGGGCGACCTGAGAGCAAGGCCAGAGGGTGGCGCGTAGCATCGTTGTGTCTCCAAGTTCCCACCCCTAAAACAAGCACCCAGGCTTTCTGGGGCAGAGGGAGATCCTCTTACTGGGATTCAATTGGTTGGATTTGGTTGTCTGTCGCCTTGCGACAGATTCTTAACTGGGATGGTTTCTGACCACAAGGTGAGATTAAGACAAACCTGGTGGTGATCAAGGCAAGCCTGGCTTCTGATCACATCCTGTTCACGACCCAAGTGGAGTATCACTTCACTGTCTGTACTGGGCGAAGTTCTTAGCTTCAAATATTGGGAGAAAATTCTGGGGCCCTTCCAACAGAGACAGGAATGGGTAAGGCTCGTGACAAACACAGAGTCTTGCAGCAGGAGAAGCCACTGAAAGTGCAAGCATAGAACCAAAACTCAGCTAGAGAATCAGGCGGAGACCTCAGGGCCACCGTCAGTGGTCACAGACTTTTGTCCCATGCACTGCCAATGAGCGACAGGGTGGTGCTGAGTTCCGACCAGCAGTGATACACATTCATCAGGGCTGACTGGGAAAACTGGCTTTCGTAGAATAGATTTCATGTCGGATCTGAGTTCCTGCCAGACTTAGACAAGGGTTTCTCCGTTTGGAGTAGATCTGGGCATGTGTCTGTGCTCCCGTGACAGTTTCCATAGCAACCTCTACCCGGCAGTAAGCATCCTAAGATGGGGACTCCTTCAGACATGGGAAAGGCATTCAGAGAATCCACATAGGATGAAAGCCACAATGCTGAGTATATTAGGGAAGGCTAGGTTTAAGACCAGAACATCACGAACAAGGACATGACACGTGGGGACACAGCTTGGGCAAGGTTCATCAAGAAACCTCCGTGGCAAGCTTTCCCAGGAGATCAGGCAACCAAGTGGGAGCTTATATTCAGGCTAGGTGTAGTGAGCCCGTGTTTAGACTTGGGTCCCTTCCCAAAGACGGCTCACTGTGTTTATGAAAATACTACAAAATCTGTAAAAGTCTACAATCCAAAATGCTCTGATCTCAAGCCCTGAAGTTGTAACCTTGTTTTTTTTTTTCCATAGGTGAGGGAACTAAGGGTTCAAAGAAGTCACATGGATAACTAACCCTAAAATCATACAATTGAGTAGTAAAGCCAAGCAGCAACTCTCTCCTCTTGACTGACACTGTTCCTCTCTCCCCCAACTTTGGGCAGATTTGTTAGATTCTGAAAAGATGTCTGCATGTCTGTGTGCCCAGGCTAATGCCAATGTGGCTTTTATTTCATGCCAGGCATGGAATTAGGTATTTGACTTACAACAGGGCTACTGGCATACAGTTACATATTGTGTTCTGAAAGTCATGAAGAATCCAGAACCTCAGAGAAGCCCAGTAACAAGCGTGGGCCTATGAAATTCTGCAGCCCATGATCTTTCTGAGATATTCTAAGGCAGAGAGGCCGGAGGAGGGAGTGGAAGCGTGTGCTGGTGAAGGGGAAGAAAGAGGCCATGGTGGAGTGTGTTTGGAAGAAACAGAGAAGACTCCAGGTGGCGGTGCCCTTCTTGGGCTGCAAAGCATAAGGGATGTGGGCAGGAGTCCCAGAGTGCCATCTGGAGTCTCATGATGTCACGGAGATGCTTTATCACTGCGAAATGAGGACAGCAGGCCCATGCAGGGCTGCAGACTCGCAGGGCTGCACCCAGCCTGTGCCTTGGAAGCTAAAGCTGGGGCAGATGATTGTGCGGCAGATGGGAGCATGGGATCACGTGTCTCGCACAGAGGCAGCCAGACTCTGACTCCAATTGCAGGCTGTCAGTAGGGATGCCTGTGGGTGCTTTCCACTCTCTGTCTTCCTCCTCCTCTCTCCTTTGTGCTCCCTTTTAACTTACACTTTCATTTTCTCAGATTTCCTTTGTCTCTTTGCTGGGCATGGGGATCTTCAAGGATCTCCAGGTATCCCAAGGTATTGAAATCAACATCACTCTCTTCCCAACCAACAAGCCTATTTCTCCTTGGTCTCTTGTTATGTTCACTTACAGCCATTGCTAGAAATGGACAACTAGGAGGCCTCACTTCCTTTTCCTCCCCCCATCTCCAGCCATCTTCCCCATGGCTCTCAGCACCTCCTCTGCTTCCCACAGTACTTGCCACTTAAGATCAAAGACTTTCCAAGTTGAGTTCCCTCTGTGTTGTGTCTCTCCTAGCCTGCCTCTGGCGCATTCTCCAAGACTGGACTTTAAGAACATCTACTAGGCAGTACCATCAGACTAAGCAACAGGAGAAAAAGAAAAATCTAATCATTTTGGAGTGTCTCTGGGAAGGAAACTGGTGGTCCATCAAAGTTACCAGACTGCTCAGCCTGTCATGGCTGACTGTCAACTTGACTCCATTAAGAATCACCTTGGAGATGTAACATTGTCAACCTGAATCCATTTGGAATCACCTAGGAGACATCACATTGTCAACCCGACTCCATTAGGAATCACCTAGGAGACATCACATTGTCAACCTAATTACACCAGCAATCACCTAGGAGACATCACATTGTCAACCTAATTATACCAGGAATCACCTAGGAGACATCACATTGTCAACCCAACTCCATTAAGTGTCACCCAGGAGACATCACATTGTCAACCTGACTCCATTAGGAATCACCTAGGAGATATTACATTGTCAACCTAACTCCACTAGGAATCATCTAGGAGACATCACATTGTCAACCAAATTACACCAGCAATCACCTAGGAGACATCACATTGTCAACCCAACTCCATTAGGAATCACCTAGGAGACATCACATTGTCAACCTAATTACACCAGCAATCACCTAGGAGACATCACATTGTCAACCTAATTACACCAGGAATCTCCTAGGAGACATTACATTGTCAACCTGACTCCACTAGGAATCATCTAGGAGACATCACATTGACAACCAAATTATACCAGCAATCACCTAGGAGACATCACATTGTCAACCTGACTCCACTAGGAATCGCCTAGGAGACATTACATTGTCAACCTGACTCCATTAGGAATCACATAGGAGATATCGCATTGTTAACCGAATTACACCAGGAATCACCTAGGAGACATCACATTGTCAACCCGACCCCACTAGGAATCGCCTAGGAGATAGACCTCTGATATGGGAATGAGGATGTTCCAGAAAGGTTCAACTGAATGTGGGTGGCACCATCCCATAGGTGGAACTTCTGAACTGAATTAAAAGGTAAAAAGGAGAAGGGAGCTTGGTGCCAGCATTCATCTCTCTCTGTTTCCTGACTGTGGCTACAATGTGACTGGCCCTTCTACTTACCACCATGGCTTTCTTGTTACGGTGGACTGTACCCTCAAACATGACTCAAAATAAGCTTTTCCTTCCTCAAGTGGATTTTGTCCCCATTCAGGGTTGACCTTGTCTGCTCACAGACACTGGCGTGCATCAGTCTCTTCTGGAAACACAGCCGTAATCATACACACGTGTGCTTCACCAGTCCTAAGTGTCTCTAGTGCAGTCAAGTTGACAGCCCACGCCAACCATCACAGGGGCCGACAGACAGGGAAATGGGGGCCTCTAGTCACACAGCCTCAAGGAAAATGAGTTCTGTCAATAGCTCACTGAGCTTAGGAGTGAGTTTGGCCCCAGAGTCTCCAGAAGAGAATGGAGCTGTGTGCTGATTAGTTTATTGTTTTTCAACTTGGCACTGCTAGAATCATCTGGGAAGAGGGAATGCCAGTTGAGAAATGAATTGCCTCCGTCAGAGTAGCCTATGGGCAAGTCTGTGGGGCATTTCCTTGCTTGAGATTGACACAGGGGTGTCCGGTTCACTGACCAGGTGGTCCCGGAGCACATAGTAAAGGTAGCTGAGCAAGCTCTGAGCAGCAGGCTGGGCAGTAAGCATTAATCCTCCATGGCCCCTGCTTCTGTCCCCTTCTCCCAGTTCTCAGCCTGAGATCTTTCCCTCCATAGTCCTTCATGATGGACTGTAAGCTGTAAGATGAAATTAACCCTTTCTTTCCCACATTGCTTTAAGCCGTGATGTTTATCACAGCAGGAGACAGCAAATTAGAATAAGTGGTCAGCACATCTTGACTTTGGCCTGAAGAGATGCTGAGCAGAGGATTTAGTCCTATAGAGTTACATTTGTGAGCTATAGAACTGTGAGGTGTGTGCGTGCACATGTGCGCGTGTGTGTATGTGCGTGTGTGTGTCTGTGTGTGCATGTGTGTGTGTGTCTGTGTGTGCATGTGTGTGTCTGTGTGTGTCTGTGTGTCCATGGTGCATGTGTGTATGTGTGAGTGTGCACATGTGCGTGTGTGTGCGTGTATGTGTGTGTGTGCACTCATGTGCGTGCGTGTGTGTCCATGTGTGCATGTGTGTGTGCGCGCGCGTGCGTGCGTGTGTGTGTGTATACCATGGCATGCATGTAGAGGTCAGAGAGCTGCTTTGAGGGTTCGTTATCTCCTTTCACGCTAGGCTCTGGTGTTGAATTCACTCATCAGACTCACACAGCAGACTGCTCACTGCTGGGCCATTTCAGTGGCTCAACTGAGTGGTATTTTAAAGCCTGGGAGTGAGCAGCACTCTGTTCGGGCAGCCCTGTGTGGCTTTGATACACATAGAAGACAATAGGGAGGGCCATTAGCGTGCACTGGCAACTGTTGCTGCCCAGACACTAAGAGTCCTTCAGACTGCTCCACGCCGTGTGGCCCTCAGCAAGCGACCTGAAGCAGTTTCTAATGACTTCAGCAGCAAAGAAATGCAGAAGAAATGGGATGTGTCTTGCCCAGCCAGGATTTTATTTGGGTACACGAGACACACCACAGCTGTGGTGAGTCAGGGAGCCTACCTGGTACACTTGGTTCTTGCGCCTCATTTAGCATCCCTGACCCACCTACCTCCCTTCTTATACTATCACATCTCTCCCCAGATTTGAGCCAGGCAAGAAAGAAAGAGCAAAATGTGCCCCGGCTTGGAACTTCTTCCTGAAGCAGACTTTCAGAGACAATCTGATGCGGATGATACCAATTTCTGCCATTGCGAGTCATAATTAATAATGACTGGAGTAGAACGGATGAATGGTAGCAATGCTGGGCCTCACCTTTATCCAACCCAGTTCCTATACGTTAGGATTCGAATGTGACATCTGTAGAGGTTCAGGTTAGCTGGGGTACGGCTGTAAGCCGATAGGCTTCTGGGAAGCGGTTAGACGCTGAGGATTCTGACGTACTCCACAGATTAACATCCCTTGATGAATCCATCAATATTGCAAGGTGATGGACAGCAGGAGATGAGGGCTAAACAAATATTATTGTGGGTTATGTATCTTTGGTGGTCCTATCTTCCTCTGTCTCTCACCTATCTCTGTCTCTCTGTCTCTTCTCTCTATCATGTCTCTGTGTCTCTCTCTGTCTCTCTCTTTGCCATGAGGTGAATGCCCTCTGTGATGTTCTTTTTACCTTCATGGTACTCTGAATAACCATGGGCCTAGAAGCATAGGCCCAGGTGGCCACAGACTGAAATATCTTAAACAGTGAGGCAAACGGGGGGAAAAAACCCTCCCCCCTTTAAGTTGTCTTTCTCAGGTTCTTTGTTTGCGAGGATGATAAAACTCACTAGCACGCTGCATCTTTTAAGACATATTCAAGCCAAGACAAGATATTTTGTTTATTACCCATCTGATCCTAACAACGGCTCTAAGAGATGGGGGCTGTTGTTATCCTCCCGTTACCATGGGAGAACCAGATACATAGTTAGAGACCAAGCAAGTTCAAGGTCAGATGGCTGGGAATTTGCATGCCTGCTGACAGTTAGACTCCAGACTTGGTCCTGCTTTCTGTCTTTAATTAAAGCCTGGGGGGAAATGCTCTTAAAAGAAGAAGAAAAACGCTTCTTTCTCCCTTTGGTTTTTTTTCATAGTTCATTCTGTATGTCGCTTGGGCTAGACTAGAACTGAGACTCCCCCTGCCGCAGCCTTCCAAGGGCTGGGACTGCAGGCGTACGTCACCAAGCCCACCATGAGACTTCTCTGCTTGTTCTTTTATTTTCTTCTTTGTGGGCCAGCCTGAGGACGCCATGCAGCTTCATAGCTGAAAGCCAACAATTTAGAAAGACAATAGATGAGGGTTTTGCTCCAGCCTTCCTTTTCATTTGTAGATCGCTTGATGAGAAGTTACTATCTCCAAAGCGGGTGAAGGAATGCAGGTGTGTGTGTGCTGGGGGAGGTGCCCTGGAAAAAGGAATATGAATAGAAAAATTCCTCAAGAGTAGAGAGGGCATTCAGAGCAGGAATGGTTTGGGAGAGGGACAATAAACGCAAGGTCACGCTGTAAAGGAGAGGAGAAGTCCAAAGCGGCCTTTGAACGGTAATGGTGTGAAAAGCCTGTTTCTTTCTCACACCTCCGGGAACACATTTGGGGAAAAACACCGGTTTCTATGTTGGGGTGACGGTCCCCGACACTTCTTGTTGAGAAAAGTCAATTTAGTCTTGTTAGTAACGATGAAATGCAGTTAATAGCTGATATACATCTATTCATACGCATCATCATTCAATGAACACGGTTATAGAGACAGCTATTGTGCTCTGTTCTGGAGGGTAAAGAAGCCCAGCCTAGATCTTCTCAAACTTCATTCAAACTCAAGAGTTAGGTGAGATCTTAGCAATCACTCGAATCTATTCCACTTATTATCTGTCTGATTTCTTTCTCAACCCAGGAGGCAATGCGAATCCTCCCTCCTCTAAGTTGCTCCTGTCAGGGCCGGAAAATAAGTGGCACCTCGGGGTTGTATCGTTTGCACACCTCTCAGTGTGGATGAGACCTGTGCTTATCCATGTCTGCCAATAAAGGGACGAAAAACTGTTGTATTTTCAGCAATCTAGCAGGCAAGCATAGGTCTCTTGATGTAGATTTTACTGGTGATTTTATTAGGACCGCTTATTCGTTTTGCGTGTGGATGCTGCGCCTTCAAATTCTACCCTTAGGGCTCTGTGCATGTCTAGTTTGCCCGTTACTTACACCGGGATGCAGTCCACAGACTGCATCTGCTGGGTTTAACTCAGTTACTTCTCTAGCGCTTTCCCATCACCGTAACTCATTGCCATCCAGAGACTGCATTACCGTGAGCCACCAGGAGAGAGAGTTTCTCTAGCACATCCAGGAGGACATAAGCATATTTGATCCACAGACAGATTTCTTTTTTTAATATTTATTTATTTATTATGTATACAATATTCTGTTATTTGTGTGTATATCTGCAGGCCAGAACAGGTCACCAGACCTCATTACAGATGGTTGTGAGCCACCATGTGGTTGCTGGGAATTGAACTCAGGACCTCTGGAAGAGCAGGCAATGCTCTTAACCTCTGAGCCATCTCTCCAGCCTGACAGATTTCTTGAATTGACTGCAATCGTCCTTCCACTCACACAGAATAAGATTTCCGGCTTTAAATTTATTTATTTTATGGATAAAGGGACGAGAACTTTGATGGGGGGGTCACACCGTGAGGCAATGAGAACGGAGATTCGAAACATGGTTGTTCATGTCTGTCTTCATTGCTCTGATTATTGTTGAATCATGTTAGAGTGTATAAATATATCAAGTCAATCTTTACTCAACCATGTGCTCACTGCACAACGAGATGAGTGGTGGGCCGTGGGGAGTCAACAGAGAGGTCAGGGTGCTGAAGTGTGAGGCTGAGGACATTAGTACATACAACTGTCATGTCTGCCCTTTGATCCCGCTTACGTGTGTCACGGAGGTCGTGTGTGCTCTGGCCGATCGCCCTTCCTTCGGTGCCCAGCTCTGGGCAGGAGGAAGTGAGCTGGTGGCTTGCTCCTTAGCTACCTCCAGCTTCCCCTCCTGGTCACAGGCTCACTTTTATGGTTCTTGGTGGGAGTGTTTTCTAAATCTGAAGATGCTAGGCAACCATCTGTTCTGCTAAGCTGCTCTCTGGAAAGCTCAGTCCACACAGAGTTCCTCAGATGTTGTCCTCAGGGCTCTTTCTGATGAGTCTGGAGGGAAACGGAGATCTTCCTTTTATAGCTTTGTCCGGCTTGTCTCCCACGCTTGTCTGCTTCTATTGAAAGCAGCTAGGTTGGTGGGACCGGAGCAAGGCCACACACTTCTCGGTCTGTGTACTTATTCTCCATCCCTGCTTTCAGACATTGTCTTCAGAACAAAGGATTTGCTAAGCAATAATTTTCTTTTCGGGGCTGGAGAGATGGCTCAGAGGTAAAGAGCATTGCCTGCTCTTCCAAAGGTCCCGAGTTCAATTCCCAGCAACCACATGGTGGCTCACAACCATCTGTAATGGGGTCTGGTGCCTTCTCTGGCCTGCTGGCATACACACAGACAGAATATTGTATACATAATAATTAAATAAATATAAAAAATAATTTTCTTTTCATACTTAGTATGTTTCTGACCTGTAAATGTTTTTTACATAACAGTTATATTTTAGGGATTTTTATGGTGGCTCTGATAGCCAACTAGACATTCTAGTCAGCACGTGGTGTAAACAGGGTGGAATAGTTGGTGCTTAGGATCAGTGCCACAGACCTTACCAATATTGACACCCTTCTCAGAACCCATATTTACGATTCTCTATGTATACTCCTTCTGGGACCAATACCCCCTGAAGATACCCAGATCTGTGAATGCTCAGGTCTCACACGTATGAAATGGCTTGGTATGGGCTGGGGACATGGCTTAGCTGACAAAGGGCATATTGCATAGCCTTGCGGCCTGAGTTAGCTCCCCAGGACACAAGTCAAAAACGACAGGCGTGATGGCACGCACTCGTAATCCAGTGCTGGGGAGGAGGGGTGGAAACTCCTTTTTCAGGGCTCGCGGGTCCACCGCTCTACCCTACCTGTGCATACCAGCCCAGTGAAAGACCATGTCTTATAACCAAGGTGGGCGGCGCCTGAGGTGCAGCACCAAAAGTTGTCCTAAGGCCCTCGCATGCACACGCACAACATGTCCTTGTATATCTGCACACACACGTGTCCTCATGAGCATACACACCCACAGACACAAGATAAAAATGCAAATACATATACTCGTATGCGACTCGTAGGTGTGTTTTCAGGACTGACCACTTGGCATTGACTAACCAGCTGGTGTGCTCCTCCCCAGGGAAGGCTCTCTACCAACCTCGGCATCCTTAGTTGCCGGTAGTTCTTTGTGAAGGGCCTGGTACCTTGCAGATGCCCGACATCTCCCAAAGGAGGGTGATGATGGTAGCAGCGGTGGCGTTAGAGGTGACGAGAACTCATCAATCATCTCCTTCTCAGGCTTCAGGAGTTTTTTTCTTTTCTAGCTGGCCTCAGCTCCAGAGTTCTCCTTCCCGGGTCACGCACGACTTTGAAAACTACCATGCTGGGAGGTTGCAAAGGACCCAGCCTTTGGTCAAGCTTGCAGAGAGCCTGCTCAGTCTCCTGGCAGACAGGGCCTGGGGGAGATGATGACGTGGAGGAGTGGAGTGACTTTGGTCCAAGGTCTAAGACTCTGGGCAAGGCTATGGAATGAATGCCGTGCAGCCAGGATCTTTTACAATCTCTTTTTACCAAGTTTGCCAAGAGCTCCACAGATTCCCGTCCATTAGACATCCACCAGTAACCTGGCGGGATTGCACCTGCATCAGAAAAGGGGAACGCTCACAGCTTGTGGGGTGGAAACGCTTTGCATGCTCGCATGTCCGGCTGTGTCTGCGTCGCTGGGTGTATAAACACCAAAGAACAAAATGTCAGCGCAACCTTGGCCCCTTCCGGCGGACTGGGAGAGGACAGGGTCGGATGAGGGGGCGTATGTTCTCCACATCGACCCAGCAGGCTTGGAGTTCTGGAGGAGAGATGCCGGCTGTAGTTCTCCCCGGAGCGTTCTCGCTTAAACAGTTGGCACTATCACTGGACATGGCGCAGACGTAGCAAGTAATTTCGTATCATGCTCAAAGCTTCCTGACAAGATCTGTGCAGTGTTTACATTGTTCCAAGTCATCTAGAGGTGACTGGGAGTTATGGGCAAACGATGACCCATTAGGTGAGGGGCTTGACACCTTCACGTGCCAAGGACGAGCTGACCTTTTGTTCTCTGATATTTGTCACATCCTGTGAAGGAAACGAAGCAACGCATCCGGGAACAGATAGTATTCGGTCTCACAAAATGAGGACGTTCTTATGTTTTTTTTTTCTTTTAACTTTATGTTTATTTATTTTTTGAAAAATTTTATACATGTATATAATGTATCTTTTAAGATATTTATTTTTATGATTTTTATTTATGTTTGTGTAGGTGTCTGTGTGAGTGAATGCTGCGTGTGTATGGATGCTCACAGAGGCCAAAAGAGGACTTCCAATACCTTGTAGCTGGGGTTACGGGCAGCTGTGAGCTGCCCAATGTGGGTGCAGGAAACTGGATTTGGGTCCTCTGCAACAGCAGCAAGCGTTCTCAACTGTGAGTCATTCTCCAGCTCTTACAACGTATCTTGAGCATAACCACCTCTCACTTTTTGGTGAAATTATATCCTTGCCAGGTTACCAGTATAATTAACCCATCTCCCCACACATACTGATGCAGAAACTGTATTTACTGTATTTTAAAATGAACACATCAGTGTAAAGATTCTAAGCGAATGAATCCCTGAGACCTTGGTTGTGCGCGGATCACATCGCAGCGATAACCACGGCTCGACCCCCGCCACTGGTAGGGGCTAGCTCTTTCTCTGCATAAACCCCAAAGATGCAAACGTGCGGGTGTCTTCAGCCTGCAAGTCTGAACCCAAGCCCTGGGATGAGGATACTCTTTTGTTAGCTGGCTGCCAATCAATTCCTTGTGGACCACTGTGTTACAAGACAGTTGTAAGGCTGTCAAAAGCTGCAGTATTTATAACATAACAGCATTTAAAAGCTTATTAATCAAGTAACACAGGGCCTTCGTGTCCGAGCTCATAAATATAAACAAAGGAAAAAGATAGAAAACCATTTGTGATCCTACTACCCAGGACGAATCATGGCTGGTTTTCTAGGACTTTTGAATTTACACACATACACATACACACACACACACACACACACACACACACACACACACAATGCATGGACACTCATGTACATACAATACACATCCATATATAGTAACCACCACGGTATCACGCTAACACTGTTAATCGTGGCATTTACAGGGCCTTCCCATGCACACATTATCCTAATGCTTTTATACGTTGTAGCTCCCTTAAGCTTCATCATAACCCTAGGAGGCTGAGGAATGAGGGTTACTTATGAGGCAGGAATTAGTATTATTACTGCTCAATTCAGAGTTGAAGACTCCGAGTCTCAGAGAGGCAAACTTAGGTGACATCGCAGAAATAGAAGGCGTGCTTGAAACTAGTCAGTTCGACTCCAAAGTATTTTTTTAAAAAAAAAATTGACAAGATAATAATTATTTTATTTTTCATTAATGGTATCCACCAGGTTTCCATTGCAAGACCGTTTGCAGAGTTCAAATCAAGCAGAGTTAATCATAAACAAAGTAAATGACTGCACCCAATCAGTGCCTGCCTTGGGTTTAAAGCTGAGCGTCTTTGTGAAGGCTGCCTCACTCTGCGGGGGTGGCTTTCAATGGACGTTTCCAGTAGAAAAGACACAATTCAGTTCAAGAGGAAGTTCTAATGGTAGGAAAAGACACAGCTCAGGGCATAACCGTTCATAATCAACATGGGGAAGTCATTTTCTCAAATGATTTATTTTTTTTATCTATCTTGATAGAAGTTTTTATTTTTGTGTCTGCAGCCGACTGTGCCAAACTA
Source organism: Dicrostonyx torquatus (assembly GCA_028555095.1). Taxonomy (NCBI): domain Eukaryota; kingdom Metazoa; phylum Chordata; class Mammalia; order Rodentia; family Cricetidae; genus Dicrostonyx; species Dicrostonyx torquatus. The sequence goes on along the minus strand of JAQHUG010000261.1, from coordinate 834,993 downwards.
ACAAATGATATGCATGAAGGGTTTCCAAAATTGGTCAATATTTCAGAAAGATACATGCAGCGAAATAAAGGTGTTCTTTTGTTTTATTTTATTTTTTAAAAAATAATTTATTTTTGTGTGCGTTGGTGTTTTGCTTGAACATATGTCTATGAGAGGGTGTTAGATCCCCTGGAACTAAAGTTACAGACAGTTGTGAGCTGCCATGTGGGTGCTGGGAGTTGATCCTGGGTCCTCTGGAAGAGCAGCCAGTGCTGCCAGTGCTCTTAACCACTGAGCCATTCCTCCAGCCCCTTGTTTTATTGTGTGGTTTTTGTT
>JAQHUG010000261.1:812928-823891 GCA_028555095.1 Dicrostonyx torquatus | reverse complement strand
GCGCACACCCTTAATTCCAGCACTCAGAAGGCAGAGGCAGGTGGATCTCTGTGAGTTCAAGGCCAGCCCGGTCTACAGGGTGAGTTCCAGGATAGGCAGAGATACATGGGGAAACCCTGTCTTGAATGTATCCCCCCTGCCAAAAAAAAAAAGTTCAAGGCCAGCCTGGTCTACAGGGTGAGTTCCGGGACAGGTAGAACTATTATACAGAGAAACCCTCTTGAACGTACCCCTCACCTGGCAAAAAAAGAGTTTAAAGACAGCCTGGGCTACATAGTAATTTTGAGACTAACCTCGGCTCTAGAGTTAGACTCCATATCAAAAACAAAACAAAACACAAGCAAGAACTCATTAGAAAATGATGATGAGTAAATAAAGAATCGAATATGTTTCAAAGCTCCCTGCCCGGGGCATTTGATGGACGGTGGACTAGAGAGTGTAGGGGAAGGGTCAAGGATTAAGGGGCGTGGAGGGGTCCGTTTGTGGATTTGGAGTTGGGTTCCTATTGAACTCATCAATGTTCTCCAAGAGTAGGGTGGAATCACAGTGGAGGGACTGGGGAGCAGCTACATCCAGTTGTGCTAAACCTCTGCATGGGAATGTTCTATCTAAGACATTCTGAGTCCTAGCACGGTCCCAGAAGGGCCAGCTTACAGAGAAGAGTAGTAGTAACCGGAAGAGAGAAGCTGGCACAGGGCAGTCTGCCCAGCTTGCCTGAGTCTCCCAACGGCGGCCTAGAGCACTTGTCAGATGCACAGCCCCCAGGATCCACTGCCCTCTGCTAAATAAATGTCTCAGGTGTATGATCGGCTGAGGCTGCAAAGACCGGGGCTGTGATGGCAGGACTATGCATTGCCCAGCACCAAAGCCTTATTCACTTGCCCAGGGAGAGGAGCCCGGGCTCTGTGAACGGAAGTGGAACCGTCACCCGGCTTAAGAGCTCGGACGCTGCAGGTAAGCAGCCTGTGTATGGGAGACCTTGGGAATGTACAACTTCTCTCAATCTAGGTTCTCTGTAAAATGGGAATAGTGATTTCTATTCTCTGAGATACCACTCTGCACGTATGAACAGATTTTAGAGCCAGTGTCCCCACAATTGATGTTACGTTTACAGCCAATCTCTCTCCCCAGGGGCTCATGTCTTTCGGAAGCCATGGAACCTGTAGGAGATGAAGGCTGGCCGGCAGTGGGAGATCACTAGGAGTGGGCTTTTGAGGGTTACCGCTCCCCCCCCCCCCAGTTCTAGTGTCCCTTCTGCTTCCCGGTCTGTCACCATGTACATAATTACAACTCACACTGCTGCCACCGTGGACCGGGTCACTTAAACCGTGAATCTTTCCTCCCTGGTGTTGCCTCTGTTGGTCACTGAGACACAAAGTCAACTATCACAGACCATGGGTAACAGAGGTGTGATTGGTCGCTGAGATCAAACCTGACCTCGTGGTTCACAAGCTTTTGGAACCGGTTTGTAGGAGGAATGCAGAAGGTCCTGGAGATAAGGGCTGGAGAAACCCCTGAGTGTTGCAATCTCTGTTTAATGGTAACTCTGGTGAGCGTACGGGAGACCAGAATGCTGAAAGAAATGTGGGCAATGGATGTCTGGTTCACGAGGTTTCAGAGGGGAACTCTCTAGGGAATGGGACATGCTATGTTCCATCACAGAATTTACTGTATTTTGTTTATGTTCTGAACATTTGAGTGAGGCTGGATTAAAAATAAGTAAGACAATTGGTGTAAGTGGGGGGCATTTCACGTCAGCATGGCACCCAGACTGTAGCACGGTTTTTGCTGGCTCTTTCTTGCCAGGTTTATAGTGAGAAGCCAGAGCTAAGAGCAGAACGGAGGGATTTGAGAACTGTGCAGTCTGGGAGTGTGAGCGGATTTAAACCTTGCACAAAGACAGGGCAGACCCAGCAGCCTCAGCTGTTCAGCAGACCAATGGGCATTAAAAGGAATCAACCACTTTGTACCAGGGCAGCAGGAGAGGTGCCCGGAGGGCAAGGCTTCAGAGAGTGACAATGCAATCTTATGGGAAAGGCGTTCATTTTAAAAGAATCGCAGGGATGCTTTGCATGAATAGGGATGCTTAGGGAACTGCACAGGTTCAGTTACACAGGCACATGGTCCAAGGGGGCTTGGCTGTTTTCCAAACAGGCAGCAAAATGTGATGCCAATCATGTGGTGCTGGTTTTTCAGGCATGCAGTCATGGATCTTTTTTTTGTTTTTGTTTTTGTTTTTTTGGTTTTTCAAGACAGGGTTTCTCTGTGGCTTTGGATCCTGTCCTGGAACTAGCTCTTGTAGACCAGGCTGGTCTCGAACTCACAAAGATCCGCCTGCCTCTGCCTCCCGAGTGCTGGGGTTAAAGGTGTGCGCCACCACCGCCCGGCACAGTCATGGATCTTACCATCAAGAGTTCTATTTAAAAAAAAAAAAAGTTTGTTAGGTCAGGCAGTGTGTAGCAGGGTTGGATTGTGGGGAGAGAGTCCCTGGACAGGATCTATGTGAAACTGGGTGTGTAACCTGCATTGCCGGGCATGTGGGATATCGGCAAGAGAAAGCTGCAGACCCCAAGTAGAACCAGTGTGCAAGAAAGACCATGTGTACTGCAGGTGACTGGGCTGTCGCGTGGGTCTGCCCAAGCCTGTTAAAGCTCATGTCATGACACTGTGTGCCCCAGATGCTGGACAAGGACTCACAGGATTTGATAGTTTCCCTTCTGGGATTTAGCCTTGCTTTGGTTCAATCTTTCCAAGTGATTCTCCTTTTTGGAATGTGCCGTTGTATATTGGACTTACATTCCAACTGTATATTGGATTTTTTTTTAACTGGGGCTCACAGTTGAGAGTTTGCCTTGAGTCTCAAGAGACACTTGGAACTTTGGATCCTCAAGGCGACGAGAGTCCTTCAAGTTTGACTGAACACATTTTGCGTTATGAAATGCTGATGAGTCTGTAGGGAACGGAATGTTTTGGTTTTAATAAAAAAATATTCCCCAAAGGCTCATGTTTCGAATGCTTATCTTCCAACTGGTAGTGCTATTTGGGGGTGCTCTAGAACCTTTTATAGGTCTGGCCTGGCTTAAAACAGGGATGCTAGGGACAGATGTTTGAAGGTTTTAGCCAAGCACCACGTTCTGGAGTCGGTCTGTTTCCTGGGTCACTTCCATGTGAGCCGCAGTCCCCATGTTTCCCCTATTGCATCTCTTCCCCCCATGTTCAACTAGAATCCTTTCAGACTGTGAGCCAAAGCAAATCTCTCCTCTTATTTTTTTTCACTGAGGTATTGTGGCCACAGACAGGTGAACGAGACTAACAGAGACAGCAGCTGTAAATGCTCGGAGTCAGGTGACAGCCACCTGGAACCAGCCTCAGACTCCACAGTGAGAGGATGACATCCTCAGTCATCCTTAGTAGCGTCAGCCAGGGTCACCAGAGCACTTACTGTTCTGTTCAACTTTGGTGCCAGTGCTTTGGCTCTCATCACTGCCACTCCTCTGGGTTTGGTAATTAGCCAGCGTGGGTCACAGCCCTCAGAAAATGCTGCACTTTTAGTGGCTGTTTTATTATTATTATGCGTGATAATATAATAGAATAAATACAGTGCGAGGCCTGGAGGGCTCCTGAGCACAGAAACATCTGTCCGCAGCATCTTAAGCCCCACCAGCTGCACTGTTCAGAGTTTCTGCTGAGTTATCATGGCGGAGGCATGATGGATTAACTCACTGGCTTGTGATTGGGTCCAGCTTCCATGCCCCTGTCCTGTCCTCAGACTGAGAACGAAGATGGCAAAGTTCCAACCTTCTATTTACTTGGCAAGTTTTGGGCTTTCTGGTGCCAAGCTCTAGATATAGAACAGGGATGGAAACCGTCTGGAGCCCCGTCCTTGGCATCACAAAGACAGTCATCACTCAGAAAATTCCACGACGTTTAACATGCCAGGAACTGGGTATAATGGCTCTTATGTGCACGTATATTATTTTTCATTATACCACAGACATGTTGCTTGTCACATGCAAGTTCAGATCCAGCCAGTGACATAATGCCGGTGAAAGGTATGAGCCTGGCACACTGGAAGTGGAGACAGAGTGTCTCTGGAGCGGGCTGGATAGCCAGACTAACTGAGAGGGTTAGCTCTGGGTTCAGCGAGAGAACCTGCCTCACTATACAGTGTGAACAGTGACTGGGAAAACATCCCATGTCAGTGTGTACCAGTACATACATGTGTGCCTGCTCACGTGAAAACACACGAGCACACATATGCATGCACGTAACGACAGCAAAGAGAGATGAAATGGAATATTCCCCTTCTCTGTCCTATGCACTGCACAGGGGCACACGTATTAGGAGCAGCTACCAAGGGGACAGGAAGGAAGCCAGCCTTCCCGGCCAGGCAGCACAGTGAGGGACAAAGCCCAGGAAAGGGTTCCAGAAGATGCCTGGATCATTCTTCCTGGGGTCACTTCTACCAGAACCTCCTAATGTGAAGTTAATGCAGACTTTCTGATGAACCATTTTCTGTTCTTGGCTAAGGTCCGATCGTTTCGGGAACCTCTCCTGTCTCCACCTCCCCACCACCACATCATCCTAGTCAAAGAAGTCATAGATGAATCTCTCAGCTTTGTCCCTCTTGTGTTGCAGACTCAATGACTGATTATCACGAAGGACTATCATCTTAGTCTACCTTGGTTGCTGTAACAGGGCACGACACACTGGCATCTTCTGAAGAGAAGAAAGAAATTGCTCCAAGTTCCGAAGACTTATGCGTCCAATACTGAAGTGCCAGCACCTTCGGAAAGGTCCCTTAGCTACACTGTTCTGTGGGAGAGCAACAGGGGAAAGGGACAAGAAACCACAGGACAAACTCCACTCTAAAGAGAATAAACTCACTTCCAAGACAGCCGCACTCATCCATTAACCTCGGCGGAGCCCTCGTGGCCTTCACCTCCCTCAGCGCTGACCTCAAGGCTGTTGTGTTAGGGACTGAGTTCCCAGAATGTGAGCTTGGGGGTGAGCATCAAAGCCACAACAGCTGTGCTGTGTGTTGTGGGATATTTAGCAATAAATTTGCCCTTTAACCACCTAGATCTCCTGCGGTGCCAACCAAAACTGTCTCCTGACATTGCCAAACGACCCTAGGAAGGGAGAGAGAGGCGACAATACGCTTGTTTGAGGACTGTCCTGTGCAAGCAATCCTAAGCCACCCTTTGTCCCTTTCCTTGGGCTAAGGTGAAGAGAATCATTCACAGAAGCAAATATGCTGTCTCAGCAGCTATGCGTGCTACACCGTGCAAGCTCATCAGCTGCAGACTTCAGTAGTTTGGCCCTGAGCATGCGTAGAGCATACGTGTGGGGTGCTCCGATGTCTTAGGAACTCCAAGGATTGTGTTGAGATTCTGGCCCGGGGAAGCATAAAGATGGGCAGCTGGCTGGAAAGGCGTGTCAGGACTACAGAGTAAGGGCTGTGGTGTCAGAGATGGGAGATTCATGCCAGGTTATCCTGGGATGAGTCTCCTTTCCATGGAACCTTGAAGAACAGGGAGGGAATGTGTGGGGAGGAGTGATGGCAATCAGTCAGCTACAGGTGGGTCGCCCTTGTTGCAACAAAGTATCCACAGTGTCTCAGGGAGGGAATGTGGGGCGGGGAGGGGGGATGGCAATGAGTCAGCTACAGGTGGGTCGCCCTTGTTGCAACAAAGTATCCACAGTGTCTCAGGGAGGGAATGTGGGGCGGGGAGTGGGGGGATGGCAATCAGTCAGCTGCAGGTGGATCCCCTTTGCCGCAACAAAGTATCCACAGTGTCTCCATCCATCAACGCCAAGTACAATGGCGCCAACTGAATACAAACTCTCTCTGCTCCCTGCTCTGGAGAGACCCAAACAAACCGAGAAAGTGACAGACACTGGGGCAAAGGGTGGGAAGATACCCTGTGACCCTGTGCACTGGAGCTGCTGAGCCTGAGTGAGGCTGGACTGGGCGTGGAGGAGGGGAGGGGCCCAGGGATCAGGAAGGAGCTGTGTTCTGGTCACTGTCCTATTACTGGGAAGAGACACTATGACCAAGGCATTTAACTAAGGGTTACACCTGGGTGGCTTCTGCCTTTCGCTACAGTGAGTCCTGTTGCTGTGGACATGGGTATGACAATGTCTTCAAGAGCTGTCCTCTGTTCTGTCACTGCTCTCCAGGGGTGGATCCGCTGGGTCCTATGGCGGTCTTTTCTAAGAACACCCATGCTGTCTCCATAGAAGTTGAAACGTTTTTGCAATCCCACCAGCAGTGCTGTTTTGCTGTTCCTCCCAAAAGAAAACAAGGGTGTTTATTTTAATGAGTGAGAAGAATTCTTTCTTCTCCCTCTCGGACTTCCTGTGACCTGAACAACAATGAGGACGTCATCTAGGTTAAGGTTTTTCTTGACCCCACAGAGTAAGCGGGTTTCCCATGACTTGTCCCCCCACTGCCACCGTCACAATTCCCAGGCTTTATGGGCATCTCTTGCCTGTCTTCCCCGGTGCACACTGGGAGGGAAGAGCTGCATTTGGCTCTTTCTTGGCTGGTCCTCTGGTCCTGCTGGCTGGTGCATAGTAGGTGCTAGCTAAGTGCATTCTTGCCTAGGAGAGGTTGCCGGACTCCCCTCACCCCCACCCCTAGTCATTTCCATTCCGTTCTTCCCTCTCCATTCATGCTGTGTAGCAGCCTATTGGGGAAAAGGGCACAGATGATGGAAATGTAGAAGGGAAAGGACGTGCAGATTTTTGTTGCAAATGAACCACATTCAGAAACGGCAAATTCACCACATTCCTTGGCGCCTGTGAAAATCCGGCAGACAAAAAGGAGCCTGCAAGTGGGTGAGGATGATGAGCGTGACCGTGGCTGAACGTTTGTTTTCAGGAGAGGGGAAAAGAGCTGAGGGCTGGCTATGTCTGTTCGGACAAGAGAGGAGTCTTCTGAGCGGAAGTGTTTCTCTTTTCCTACAAAAGGCTTAATTGATGGGTTGGGAGGATTTTTTCTCTCTTGGAAAAGAAAATTCCACTGTGTTGGCATGAGCAACGTAGTTGTCTGTGAAAGGAAGACGAGACATGTAGGTAAAATCCTCGGTGGTGGGGGGGGGGCGGGCGGAGGTTCAGGCCTTAAGTACCTCATGCCCTCAGAGAATTCCTGGACGGCAGGAAGGCTGAGTCTTTTGTTTACCCTCTTTAAGGACACGTTGATTATCTCTAGGAAAGAAGTCACCGAGTGCCAAGATTTCCTGACCACTCTTCACCTACTTTTCCATAGGTGCTGTGCCCACTTACTTTCCTCTGCACACACCGTCATGTTCTGAGCTCCCGAGAAGACGCATGTCCCCTTACCGCGTGACACTTGAGTGCCGAGACAGAGGATGGGCTCAGCTGGTAGAGCGCTTACCTTCAAAGCCTCAACACCTGAGCGTGACCCCAGAATCCAGGTAGAAAGCTGGGTTCGGTGGTGTGAGTTTGCTGCTCCAGCATTGGCGGGGCAGAAACAATTGGATCTCTAGAGCGTTCAGGCTGGCCTGCCTAACCTAACCAGGGTGCTTCCGGTCCCAGTGAGAGAGAGCCCACTCGTCCCCAGAAAGGGTGGGCAGCACCCGAGGAATGGGATCGAACGTTGATCTCTGGTCTCCATCCGCACACGAATGAACATACACTCACACACGTGTTACACACACATGTGTTACACACTAACGGATACCTCAGTATCCATTTCCCCAAAAACCGTGCATCATCTTACAATGGTCAAAATTTGGTGATTTTTTGTTGGTATAAATTATCTAGCTGACAGATATTAGTCAATATTTGACAGAGATTTTTAACAAACACAAGCAAGAAAGCTTCTTCTGGGTTCTGGATGTGTCCAGGATCACATGTTAGACTTACTGTGACATCTTTCTCGTTTCTTCCCATATGGAACTGTCCCCAGACTTTGTGCTCAGGACCTTGACATCTTTTCCAGAGAATGTGACAGTGTTTTTTTTTTTTTTTTCCAGAATAGATTCCAATTTGAGCTTACCCAGTGTTTTCTTAAAGAGTTGTGTGTCCCTTAGTGACACGTGTTTTGGGGTTTGGTTGTTGTTGTTTTTGATGGGTTTGATAAACGGTTGGTGGCTGCGTATGAACGTCATGTGGTACATGACACAAATGGAGGTGACGATGTTTTCTAGAAACCTAGGCTGTGGACTGAAGCCTGTTTACAGTTCAGCTTGTTTTCTTTCTTCCTTTAAACTTATTTTTGTCAAAAGCAAAGACAGGGGCGGGGAGACAGCTCAGGACTTGCCACTGAGGTGTGAGGACCTTGGGTTTGAACTCCTAGAAGTCACACAAGGTTGGACACAGTAGCATGTAATCCCTGTGCTCCTACAGCAAGAAGGAGAATCCAGGCAGGCTCACAGGCTAGCTGGCCTGGCACACACAGTGGTGAACAAGAAAAAGACCCTGTCTCAAACAAGACAGAAGGTGGGGATCACACCGAAGGCTGTGCATGCCATGACATGCCTCACATAGATGTAAGTACACGTTTCTGTCTGTCTGTCTGTCTCTCTCTCTGTCACACACACAAACATACATGCGCACACACACATGCATACACATACACACATGAACACATACATGCATACACACATGCATGCATGCACACACATACACACACACACACACCCATACACATCAGCCTAGGCCTACAGGCTTTGGATAGTCAGTCTCACTATTCTTCTCCCACATCTTGTCCCACTGGAAGGGCTTCAGGACATCACACACATGGAGCTGTCTCCTCCCACGAAAACAGCCTTTTCCTGGGGGGCCTGTTGCAGGGCCTGATCTGTCCTGTCTCATAGTTAACTTTTCTTTGATACTAAGAAGAATCATGCTCCAAAGCAATGGGTAAAATGAGAGCACACCCATGTATTGGTGCTGTGGCATGTATGTATATGTGTGCGTATGTGTGTATGTGTGTGTTCATGTGTGTGTATGTATATGTGTGTGTATGTATATGTGTGTGTATGTATATGTGTGTATGTGTGTGTTCATGTGCGTATGTGTGTATGTATATGTGTGTGTATGTATATGTATGTATTGTGTATGTGTGTGTATGTATATATGTGTGTATGTATGCGTGTGTATGTATATGTGTATGTGTGTGTATGTATATGCATGTGTATGCGTGTGTATGTGTGTATGTATATGTGTGTGTATGTATATGTGTGTGTTCGTGTGTGTATGCATATGTGTGCATATGTGTGTATGTATGTGTGTGCATATGTGTGTATGTATGTGTGTGTATGTATATGTGTGTGTATGTGTGTATGTACACCGCACACAACTCTGCTGTTCTGTTTTGTACCCGAGGCTCATTTACACCCATCCCACCAAGACTCCCGAGCCCATTGCTGCTGGGCCAGAATGCTAGGGTGTCCCCAGGTGAGAGCGAGATGTCAGCTGCTATAATCTGGCTCCTGTTGACCAGTTGTTCTCTCATGAGGCACAGCACACCGCCGTGTTTAGACTCAGGGAAGGTGACAAAAATGCTGCAGCCTCAACCTTGAAAAAGATCATCATTTCAAAGGTCTTAAGATTCAAGAGTGGTTGACAGCAGAGCGGCCAGGAGCCCAGGCTTTGGGGTTCCTGGTTGTGAGAGGGCACTGCCCTTGGCAGGCATCTCTTCACCTCCCTGGGGCTCCACGTCTGTGTCTGTTTGCTGTATCAAAGACACAGGATCCTGCCAGGAGGAAGGAGTGGCTTCGGCTCAGGCTTTCAGAGGTTGGGAACTATAGTCTTGGCTCTGATGAACCTGAGTCCACTGTGAGACATCATAATGACCGAAGTGTGTGGCAGAGGCTCCTCACATCAAGGTGGACAGGAAGCAGAGACCGAGAGAGGCACTAGGGCTCGCCTTACAGTCTTCAGAGACCTGCACTGACTTCCTCCTCTGAGGCCCGTTCTCCTAAGGTCTGCAGAATCTCACAGACAGCTCCACCATCTGGGGACCAAATGCACAGTGCACATAAACCTGTGGGGGACATGTCATTCAGACCACGACAGCTTCATTTGCAGTAAAATGCACAGATGAAGAAACGTGGGCAGTAAAATGCACAGATGAAGAAACGTGGGTGCAGAGGAATTGAACAGTGTCTCAGAGTCACACGGCTGGTGCCCAACCCAGGGACTATCTCAAGTTGCCTGTTGTCACCGCTCCGTGAAATCACGTGTGGGACCTTTGTGAGGATGAGGGGATATGTAAGACAAGTACACAGTGGATGACAACTGCTCGTATCGTCTACTTTCTATTCGTCTCCTATTTGAGAGGTCAAGACGGTTTGTCTTGGTATGGAAGTGCTGAGGAAGACAGGTTGTCTGTGGATCAACCGATTGACATTTATGAGTCTCTGGGGCTGCATGTAGGGCTGGGGGAAGTCAGGGAGTGAGGGCAGCTCAGCATCTGCTCTTGGCCAATGGGAGGTTCCTGGGTCTTCACAGATGTTGTGGCCTGCCCTGCCCCAGGGTGAGGAGATTCTGAAGCCCTTTGTGCCCGGTTTCGGAGGGCCTTCATGGGATGCCTTCATGCCGTTTTCCTGAGACTAGTCATTTAAAAGGTGTTTCCTGTTTCCTGAGTTCCCGCTGACTGAGGGGGCACAGGAGAACTTGCAAAATCAGATCCTGCGGGGGTAGGAGTGTGGGTGCTTTGAGGTTAAAATGTGCAGTATTAGGTATGGTACAAGAGACAGTTGTGGACAAGCTTAGGTCATCCAGTACTTTCCAGGGATAACACCACCCCAGAATCATACCCCACCCCCACCGCCAGCCTGGGTGACAGCTATGACGTCAGAGACGTCATGGTCCCTGCGTTAAGGCAGCATTTGTGGACCAGGTCTGCGGGTCTCCGTGAACCCCTTGAGCTGTATAAGCAGCACTGAGACACAGCTTGTGTACTTTACATATATTTTCTTTCCCCCCC
>JAQHUG010000261.1:773984-788866 GCA_028555095.1 Dicrostonyx torquatus | reverse complement strand
CTCTTCACAACAATAAAATCCTAACTAAGACAAAAGTTGGTACCAGGAGTGGGGTATTGTGATTGGCCAGACCATGCCTTTTTTTTTTTTTTTGGAATGTAGACTTTGGGACTTTGGATTGGGAAAAACAGTGGAATGCCTTAAGTAAGGTTTATTGAACCACACACACTAAAGGACCAGGGAAGACAGTGGTACTGAGGGTGATTTGAACTGTGGAGGCCCAGCTCAAGGTTTCAGAGGAGAAAAATATTAGTCCATGCCCAAAAGACTGTTCTTAAGATATTTTGGTGAAAACTATGGTTGCTTTCTGCCTTCGTCTGAAAACCAGTATCTACCTGAGGTTAAACGGAAGAGTTATAGATTAACAGCTTTGGCAGAGATTTCCAGACAGCCTAGTATTGACTGTGTAGTTTGAATGTGAGCGGTCAAACCTATGCAAATATATAATAAAAAATTAACAAGCTGAGCGAGAAAAAAATATAAAATGTATAGTTTGGGGAGAAAAGGGCACCAGGAAAAAATTTAAAGACAAGCCTGATGCTAAATGGAATTAAGGGAGTATTGACCTTAGGGCCAGATTCCACCCAGCTAAACTTCCAATTTATGCAAAGGAATTAAAGAAAACTTAGGCTGGGTATAGTGATGCGACACCTCTAATCCCAGCACTTGAGAGGCAGAGGCAGGTAAATCTCTGAGTTAGAGGCCAGCCTGGTCTACAGATCAAGTTCCAGGGCAGCCAAGTTTAGGCAGTGAAGAAAACCAACAAAGCCAGAAAGCTGCTGAGAATATATTTGAACAAGGGGGCCATGTCCCAGTGCCACCCAGCTGCAGACCTTGGTAACTTTGGCCAGGTGGCTCTCCCTTCGTGTGTAAGAAAAGTGTTATGGAATCACCCTCTAGGACTAAGGAAAGTTAATGGTGTAATGATTTCTGTCCCTTTAAGGGCAAGCCACGCCCACTCCCTCTCTGTCTGCAACTGCAGACCCTCGATTTTTCTCTCTCTCTGTCCCCCACTCTTGGAACAAGCAGGTGTGCTTCTTCTGTTCTCTCCCCCACCTTCTTCTTTCCCACTCTTCCTCTCCCCTCTTCTTCCCTTTTCCCTCCATAATCCACCTAATAAATGTTTAACTTTAGTACCCGTCTGGTGTCATGCACCCGCCAATGCCTGCCCGCCGCTCTGCCCACCACCACTACCATTGCCGCCATTGCCACGTGGTCTCCCGTGAAAGCTGCTGGGGACTCGCCACCATTGGTGACTGCCGGCGTGGTCTCGTACAACCCTGGGGACCCACAGCAAGCTGCAGGGACCCCCCAAAACTAAAAAGAACAACAAATGGGGCCAGGTGTGTATCGGGGTGTCCCTGCATGGAGGCCCAGAAAGGTCCAAAGTTGTGAAGAGGAAGCCTGGAGTGCCTGGGAGACCCCGGATGTTGGAGATGCCAGAGTCCTGGGATCCCTGCTGAGGAGAGCTGCTAACAGGGAGTGGAACCAGCCCAAGAGAAGGAAGTGTGATGTAGTCAAGAGACCCAAAAGGGGCTGGAGAGCTGAAGATCACTTTGACTTTAAGCATAGAAACACAGAGTTTGGAGTTTGCCCAGCTGCTTTTCCCATCTTGCTTCGGTCCAGTATTTCCTCACCATGATTCCTTTCCTCCTTTTTGGAATGGTAACATAGATTTTATGCCATTGTATACTGGAAGTATGTGATTTACTCTTTCATTTTAATTTTACAAAGGGGTTACAGTTAAGAGATTGTATGAGTCTCAGAAGAGACTTTGAACTATGGACTCTTAAATAATATTGAGACTGTTACAGACTTTGGGGACTTTTGAAATTGGACTGAATTTACTTTTGCGCTATGATATGGCTATCATAAGCCTATGGGGGACAGGGAGTGGAATGTAGTGGTTTGAATGAAAATGGTCCCCATAGGCTCATAGGGACTGGCACTGTTAGGAGGTGTGGTTTTGTTGGAGGAAGTGTACCTCTGGGGGTAGGCTTTGTGATTTCAGAAGCTCCATCCAGGCCCAGTGACTCTCTCTTCCTGTTTTCTGCTGATCTGGATCTAGAAATTTCAGCTACCCCTCCAGCACCAGTTCTGTCTGTGTGCCACCATGCTTCCTGCCTTGATGACAATGGACCGAACCTATGAACTGTAAGCCAGCCCCAGTTAAATGCCTTTTGTTATGGAAGTTGCTGTGGCCATGGTGAGGCCTCTTCACAATAAAAGAAATGTGTGGTCAGGATTATTGTGCTATGCTGGTGTGGGAGAATGGTTTGTATTCTGTCAATTATATTTTAAATAAAAGTTGATTGGTCAGTAGCCAGGCAGGAAGTATAGGTAAGACAACCAGACAGCAAGTAGAGGTGGGTCAACGAGAATAGGAGAATTCTGGGAAGGAGGAAGCCCATTCCTTTTTGATCCTGACCCGACCACAGAAGCAGCAAGTTGTGACTGCCCTGCTGAATAAGGTACTGAGCCACATGGCTAACACAGATAAGAATAATGGCTAATAATGGGCTACATAAGTTATAAGGTTAATAAGAAGCCTGAGCTAATGGGCCAATCAGTTGATTAATGTAGATCTCTGTGTAAGTTCTTTGGGACTTAACGATTGTGGGAACTGTGCAGGACAGAAACCCTGACAACACTATGCCATTTAGATTTTGCTATTTTTTGTTTCAAGAGCTATATCTGCTTTTTAAAAATTTATTATTTACTTTTGACAAGCCCACTAGCAAGTTAAGGTGGTCATTGGATACATGGGCCCTGTAGGAATCCCATATTTCCGCCCACCATGAAACACTGCCCTGGGGTGTCTGCCCTTTTGGGGAGGAACAGGGTCAAATCCATTGTTCTTTTTTCCTCTTTCATTTTTTTCCCTCTCAAGTACGCATTGCAGACTTTTCTTAAGTCAAACATGAGTTGGGTGTAACCACCTCTATCCCTGTGTGGGCCTCTACCTTCAAAGCATCTTTGAGAAACTCGCATTCTGCAATAGCTGAAGAATGTAGAGGGGAAGGAGGAATGGGGGTTCAAATTAGGCCCAGATGTCAGACTCCCCCAACCCAAGCCGTCTGCTAGGACCAAAGGCGGAGGAATAGCCTTCAGGCACCAAGCATCAATGGGCCCACTGCTGACTGCCCACCAGGCATGGTCACCCTTGTGTCTGACCACTGACGGAGTGTCTGCTGAGGCAACTGGGACCCTGGTGTTGTCTTCTGTCTCCTTTCTTCCTCTGAAGTCATCCCAGGACGCAGGTGTACACCCCCCACGGTCAGCCAAGAAAGAAGATGAATCAGTTTCCCTAAGAGACAGGCCCTAGAGCAGTCTGACAGAATTCCTCAGGAGGAGGGAGGCGCCCCTCCTGACCACAGCTGAGGAGAATGCGCGGTTTGCCCACAGAAGAGTCCCTGCCATTCTTTAAAGGAACAATGTTAACCACAGATGTGCGGCATCTGGCACACATGGCAGGGATTTCCCCTGGTGAGGAGTCCAGCAACGGGGCCAGTTGGTTTCTGAGATGCCATGTGGTTAGGAGTGTCTGACCCTGACTCTCTGGATTCAGATTCTCAGAGGTTCAGGTATAAATTCTTCTTGTCATTTGGGGATTTTATGATATGCCCTCCTCCCAACCCATACCCCCTTATTTTTCTGGCTTTCGACTATATATGAACGAACCATCCTGAAGCCTCTATGTTGGCCTTAGGGCTTTCCTTTTGCTATTTACTATCCAGGCTTTTTCTGTTCTTCCTCTTCTAAGTGACATTCAATGTGTTAGGACGCACATATGTAAATAAGACCAATTTTAACTGCCCTGTCTCCTCTTTATTTCTGACCCCCCAGTGAGTGACTCTGTGTGTGTGTGTGTGTGTATGTGTGTGTGTGTGCGTGTGTGTGTGTGTGACTACATGTAACTAGGGTTTTTTGGTTTTTTTTTTTTTGGTGAGCATTGGTGGGATGGGGGCTACTATGCACTTGAGGAAGGACAATTTATCAGTGGCTACCCCACTGAGGATTTGACTCCTTCTTCCCCTAGAGAACCATTTACTACGTATAGCTCAGATAGGAGTGGGGCTTCAGGAGCCCCGCCACACCCACAATGGAATTTTGGTGGACCCAGCCTTTAAGGTAGAGTTGAATCTAGGAGTTAAGTGTTCCCTAACTGTTCTTGGCTCATTTCTCCATGTTGGCTCCAGCTTCAGGCAGGTGCTGGGAAGGTAGGTTGAGAGCTGTAATTTCTGTCTCTTTCCATAGAAAGAGATTGACTCCGCCTTCATATTCCAGGGTATGGGCTTGACCGGGACATCTTGGGTCTCACACATACTAATTTATGGATTGGTCATACTGGTCAAAGGTTTAGACTGTCCATATTTTCCAGTCTGGGCTCCTTGTTCACCTTCAAGGCAAGGATAGAGTCGGCTCCCTACTCTGCAAAATAAATCGGAGTCTTACTTTGACCAAAGAGTTGAATGGATGAGGGGCATGGATAATCAACAGACGCAATTCATAGCTTCCTTCTCCAGCCATATTCTTCTTCCAACTCTGACCCTTCCTGTGGAGGATTTCCAGGGAACCTGGCCCAAGTTCCCCATCACGTCACATGGCTTGTGGGATTGTGTGTCCTTGTTACAAACCCTCTTCTGTGTTTGGAGGTTTCTGCTGGATGGGGCCGAGCAAGGGCAGGTTGTAGGTAGCATAGCAATGGTAGAATACACACCGTAGTTCCTTCTTTTGTTTAAAACCTGGTGAGAGGGCTGGAGAGATGGCTCAGTGGTTAAGAGCACTGACTGTTCTTCCAGAGGTCTTGAGTTCAATTCCCAGCAACCACATGGTGGCTCACAACCATCTGTAATGAGATCTGGTGCCCTCTTCTGCCATGTGGGCATACATGGGGGCAGAATGTTGCATACATAATAAATAAATAAATCTTTAAAACCTGGTGAGAGCAAAATGGGCAATAAGGTGGCCTTGAATTGGGATTTCTTTTCAACGGTTACCAGTCAGAACAGAGAAGAAATGGCCGCCAACGACAAGGACGAGGGTTGAGTCTTCATGAGTGTGTGTGAGCGCCTGTCTGTTGCATTCTTCCCAGCAGCTGCCTCCAAGTTCAGAGGAAATGCCAAGATGCACCCTCCTGTGGGCTAGCAGGATGGATTTGTATGAACCCTCGGTTGAGCTGTAGGTGACCTGTGCTCAAGATGCTATACCCTTCTCTCGCGATGCGCTTTGTGCCCAGCACTTTGCTGGACATCCCACCACTCTTCCCTGAGCTCCCGCTGGGTCCACCTGTGCTTCAGGTGACAGCATGGGAACTGATCCTCAGGCAGTCGGCCTTGTGATTGACCTTTGACCTTGACTTAACTGCGTGGCTGTCTCAAAACGGCACGGATTAGGATAATCACTGCTTGTATCTAATCCTAATTCTCAACACGTACTTGGCGGTGCCCCCACGGTGGCCAAGAGAGAGAACCCGAACGCTCAAGGCACATCCCAAGGCAGTAATGGGTACAACTAAATCCCCCAGAAACACCTCTGTCATCCATACGGCTGAATGGAAAACAAAACACTTGTATAAATGCAGGGAGTCCTCTATCACCTGTATACAAACCTATTTCTTTTTTAAAAATACTTCTTATGGCTTATTTAACTTTATTTTATGTACATTGGTGTGAAGGTATCAGATCCCCTGGAATTGGATTTTTCAGACAGTTGTGAGCTGCCATGTGGGTGCTGGGAATTGAACCCGGGTCCTCTGGAAGGGCAGTCTCCAGCCCCTACAAACCTATTTCTTTACAGTGCATGGTATGTGTGTGTGTGTGTGTGTGTGTGTATGTGTATGTATGTGTGTGTGTGTGTGTGTGTGTGTGTCTCTGTGTGTGTGTGAATGCCACAATGATATGATTGTGTCACACTGGGACCAACACTGATTCGCCTAAGCCTTAAATATTGTTTCCCCTGGTTCCTTCCTGTGTTTGAATATGGACATACTTCAGGCTGCGACAAAGAATTCTGTTTATTCTTCCAGCTTTCAACCTTGTGGAATGGAAGGGCGATCATCACGTGTGAGTTCAGTTGTGTCAGCCGGAAAGTGTAGTGAATCATACAGGTCCGCACGTGTAATTATGTGACAGGGGGACACGGAGAGAGTGGTTTCCCGTGATCAAAAACAAATAATCAGGCTGGAGAGATGGCTCAGGGGTTAGCAGTACTGGCTGCTCCTCCGGAGGCCTCTGCTGTTCTAATCTTAGCACAAACATGATGGCTCACAGCTGCCTGTTGTTCCGGTTCCAGGGATCAGATGCCCTCTTGGGCACCGCACACATAGAGTACCCAGACACACACATGAAGGCAAGACACTCATACACACTAGAAAAGGTTTTTAATCAGGTAAAATACACTTACAAATTATGTGTAATGGTTACAGTCATATGGCGTGTGATGTGGTGAGAATACAGATTCCGCAGTGCAGCGTTAAAGCGAAGCCCCTTCTGCCAGCATGGATGGGACAGTCGGACAGGAACCGCCTCACATCTTCAGCATCATCTTGGACCCCAAGCCGATTGTCGAGAAAAATCTCCTCTACCATTTACACGACTATTTTGTTTGCTTTCTCTTTGTTCTTAAAGAACACACACAGGATGGAGTCGTGTAAATCAAACGTGTGGTGCCCTTCCTTAGTTCCCCGAAAGTGCTGATTATTTAGAAGGTGGCAGGCCGCCGGGCGCAGGGTCTTCAGTGGCATACCGGATGTGGCTTCTGTGCTCAGGGAGTTCACAGACTCTCAGGTACAAATGAAGAAGCTGTCAATGACCAAAGAGCCAGCAAGGAGAGGAGCAGGGCTGGGATTGGAACCCAGGTCTCCTGACCTTAACCCGAGCTTTCTGAGCTCCCTCTTATTGGCTCCCACTGCCACTCAGGTCCACTTCCAAAGTCAGCCCTGGAATTCATTACAGAAGAAACGGGCCAGTGGAACCGGCCGTCTGCCTTGGCAGTTGGGATTGGGACTGGAGGTTATGGTTAATGTTGCTATCCGCCCCCTCCCCCGAAATGGGGTGAGTCCGAGTGGAATGGTAATGAGGGCTCTGTTTCCTCTGGGCTGCCCACTCCCTGCCCACCCTCTTTAAGCCCCTATTGATTACAAAGAGCTGACTTCTGACATGAGGGGCTGAGCCAAG
This sequence comes from Dicrostonyx torquatus, assembly GCA_028555095.1. NCBI lineage: Eukaryota > Metazoa > Chordata > Mammalia > Rodentia > Cricetidae > Dicrostonyx > Dicrostonyx torquatus. The sequence goes on along the minus strand of JAQHUG010000261.1, from coordinate 781,688 downwards.
GGCACTTGGAGCTGTGGCCCTCAAATTACTGCCTTCTGACTAACCGTGTCAGGCTGCTGTTCCAAGACCTCTGTCAAGGACGAGGACTGGGTCTGGCCTCGTATCTTCAAGTTCTATACCTGATGTCCTTCTCTTCTGTCCCCAGATGCATCTTCTATGTATCCGGAGTGTCTCAAGAAGCGTGGTACCCCCCCACTTACAGAGTCCAGACCCTATGTGGAGCTCTCGGGCCCCATCTTAGGAGGAGCCTGGAGGACTCCACCAATAAATCCACCCAGAGGTTGTGGTTTGTCCTGGCACTCAGCATGCTGACCCAGCCCACCACAGAGTAGTGGTGCCAGTCCCAAGGCCCCACCTAAACTGGGCACAGCCATTTTGACGAGCTAAAAATGCATTGAAGACAGTGGCACTATGTCCTTTCTGTTACGTGAGCCAAGCCAGGTCTCTTTTCTTCGGCTCAGTTTCATGAAGGGGATGCTACCCCGAGCACTTCGAGGCTTGTTAGAATTTGTTCCCTCCATTGCCCCTTTCGGAAGATAGGAAATAAAGCCCTTGGCCCAAGGAATGTAGGCGTCTCGCACAGACTCGTGTATTTACCCTTTGGAGAAATGTCACTAATGGTGTTTTCATAATGCCTAGAGACCGATAGCAAGAAGAACGTCTGTTTACCAAAGCAACGGCTAGCCCCTAATGACGGGCTAAGGATCAGCTACTGGCAGGATATGTAGTGGCTGAGTGCTGGGTAATTACCAAGCAAATTTATCATTATTTCTGCCTTATAAACCAGAATATGTGTTAAATAATACTTTGGGGCCATCGAAGGTAATTACCGAGCCCTGTCTCTGTAAGAACGTGTAATTATCCTACGGTTACCCGGTGTTTACTAAGCAAATCTATGCAATTATTATCTAGAGCCCAACTCCTGCCCCCAGAGCCACAAAAGTGCACCCGAGGGCAGGTCTGCAGCATGCACACAGGGGTCATGAAAGCTTGGGGCCTCCACATTCCAGCTCTGCCCCTCTGCCTGGACTCCTCAGAGCCACAATCAGGGCTTTGTGAAATGAGTTACTCGCGTCTTCGCCTTTCCCTACCGTGATCCAGCCCAGGTCTTGCTCTGGTCTCCCTGCGTTGGAGCGCTGGCCAGGCAGAGAGAGCACAGGGCTTCCATCAAGGTCGTATGGAGGACACCACCCAGTACGCCTAGCATCTGTGGGACACACTCGCTTTCTCTTAGGACGCAGTGTGTTTGTGACTTTTTTTGTTCTGTGACAAATGGCCTCACAGAGGCAGCTGAAGGATGGGGAGCTTGCTTCAGTTTGAGGGTGTACAGTCCGTCACGGTGGCAAGAGTGTGAGGTAACCGATCATACTGTGTCTGTAGACTGGGAGCAGGACATGAACCCTGGTGCTCAGCTTGCTTATCTAGTGGTTTATTATCTGTATTTTGATAAGTAAATCTTGTCTGAAGACCAGAGGCAAAACGAAAGCCACGAGAGGCCAGGCAGTGGTGTCACACATCTTTAATCCCAGGATTTGGGAGACGAGGCAGATGGATCTCTGCCACTGTCTGAGTTCAAGACCACCCTGAGCTACACAAGATCAATTCAGAAACAAATCCAGGTGGTGGTGGCTCACACCTTTAATCTCAGTCCTAGGGAGTCACACGTCTTTAATCCCAACACTAGAAAAAAAATGTAAAATGGTCAGAGAGCTTGGTCTGCTTAGTCTGCAGTTGCCCAGCCTTGAGTGAGGTAAGACTTCTCTAGTGGCCTGGCTGCCTTGGTTTTCTGGTTTTCAGGTTGAACCCCAATTTCTGTCTTTGGGTTTTTATTATTAGTGCTATATGTCTCGTCCCTTTTAAGCAGCGCAGGGCCCAGCACGGAATGGCGCCATCATCTTTTCAGATGGGAGGGTCTGTCTCCAGTCAACTTGACCTAGAAGGCCTCTCGCAGTCACCTGCAGAAGTTTGTCTCCTAGGCTGCTACCAATATTAACCTAGTGAACACAGGGCAGACCTTTTTGTTGTAATTAAGGGGGGAGAGGTGCGGGTTGTATGTTCCCAGCACCCAGCTCCCAGCTCCCAGCCCGCACAGCCGCTGGTTGCTTGCTTATGCCCGAAATAACCACATGAGAATTATATTCATTTAAACTCTGCCTGGCCCATCATCACCAGCCTCTTCTTGCCTAGCCCTCACCTCATAAACTAACCCATTATAAAAGTCTGTAAGTCACCACGTGGTGACTTACCGGAAAGGTCTAACCTCCATCCATCTGCGACGGGAGCCTCATGGTGACTGATCCACTTCCCTTCTTCCCAGAACTTCCGTTCTGTCTACTCCGCCCACCTAAGGGCTGACCTATCTTACAAGCCAGGCAGAGTCTTTATTTAACCAATGAAAGCAACAGAAATAAAGACGGACCCACCTACACCTTTTGGCTGCTGATCAGCATTCAAAGGCCTTGATGAAATCAACCCTCCTCTGCCTTCCCGGAAGACATTCTCTCCCCCATGTTCTCTCAGAGAGTGCCTTCTCCCAGTGAGCTGTCTTCTGGTCATTAGCATATCTGTCAGGCCCCCTGTTAATTGATGTCGACCTCAACCTTCCCTGTTGAACTTTCTGAGTTCTGGACCTGGGCTGTATTCTTCCTGGTGTCCCTATCACCAGTTACAGGGCCAGGGGCACAGTAGGCACTCATGACATGTTTGTTGAATGAATAAGCAGTCACTCAATAATCACTTGTTTTTTTTTTTTTTAAAAAAAAAGGGGAGCCCTTCAAAGGCCTACTTGATCATGTGACCAAGGCAAGGCGCCAAAACCACAGATTTTATTTTGCTTTCACTAATGTGGATACATGTGGGGGCGTTGGGTTTTGAAAGGATTGCAGGAGGCATTCTTGGCTGCTCAGATGGCTGAACAAAAGACTAATTAATTAAAAACAAAGAAACAAAGGCCCCAGCCGACAGCAGGTTCCTTTCTGTTCACTTAGAACTGATGAGTTGACATTTGACCACATTTGATCAGGGTCTCCAGGCAGGACCCTGATCTTCTGTCGCAGCAGCAGTGGGCCTGAGCTGTCTCTGCTGAGTCACAGAACTGAAAACGTGTATTATGGACAACTTTTGTTCCCAAGGTCTTCCTGCTGGCCCCAGGTCACCGTGCTTTGCGATTTGCTTGTGTGTTCTCAGATGGAGGCCCTTGGCGTTAGAGATTAGATTTTTCTTTCCCTGTCACCAACTGCTCCTCTCTCACACCAGCCTTCCCCCACATCCTCTACTCTGAAAGTCTCAGAATCTCTTCAGGAGAATAGTAATGAGGCATCTCTGTAGGCTGTAAGGTGAGGAACCTAGGCCTCTGCGGGAAGGGTACCCCCATCCCGTCCCTGTGTGCCATCATGGGGACAAGAGCTAAACTGGAGGACTTGCCATTTCAGAGAGCATCCACACATTTACGTCTTGGTCTGTCCAACCCGACCACACAGCTTGTATTTTTATTAATCTCATCCTCCTGCCAGCAAAAGCAAGATTCAGACATGGAAACTGGCCTGTCCATCTGTCCAAGGAGAGGGTGGACGTGCAGGGCACCTCTTCTAGCCTCTCTCGACTCTTTATTCTCTTTCTAATAGGCTGTACTCTGAACACACAGAAGCACCTGCTTTGTGTCTGCCACAGAGGATTCCAGATGTGGTCTGGTCAGAGCTGTAAGCCTGCCGTATTTGCTGTCCTGGCAATTCAGGATTTTCTAGTTGACAGGATTTGGTCATCTTTTGGGCTTGAGGAGACTAGGTGAAGGTGAGCTAGAGTCGATGAAGCAAATTTCAGTGCCGAACTCCATGTCTGTGAAGTGATTCTCTTGACTTTTGTTTGTTCTGCTCAACCAAAGGGCAGGCCAAGACCAGAGTACGCTCAGCTTGTGGCTGAGAATAGGACCCCTAAACTATCTCAAGATCTTAAAGGAACGTTTGCCTCGCTGAAGATGTTAGATGAACAATGTCTGACAAAAAGGACCAGATCCCAGTGACGTCGTTTAGAAACGTTGTCGCAGTACATAGAGAACCACAAGTTTGAGAGGCCGGGGTGAGGGGGCAGCCAGCATGCTTGCCATGCAAGAATGAGGACTTACGTTTGTATCATTAGTATCCACATAAAAAAAAAAACCAGGGACTGGGAAGGCAGAGGCAGGAGGCTCTCTGGGGCTTTCTGCTAGCTGGTCTAGCTGAATTAGTGAGACCCCGCCTTAAAGAAATAAATGGAAGAGAGCCACAAATGGGCATTGTGTAGAAAATGAGAGGCTTTGGAGCACCCTGTCCTAAAAAGGTTGTCTTCATCACATCCCTCCTCTCAGGGATCTATGTGGAAGAGGAGGCAGAAGTGATGGATGTCGCCAAGGAAACAGTGCCTTCCAGACACCACATGACCGACACACATACGAACTCACAGAGACCCCGCCAACATCCTGTATAGGTTCAAGGCCCTGTATAGGTTCAAGCTAGGCAGGGCCCCAGTGTTGAGAGGTTCCACTCTTTACCAAGAAACTGAGGCTTTTGTTGCAATTACCCAAGACCCCTGTGGACTCAATTTCAAAATTCTTGGCTTTGCTCCTAGATTCTGGGTGAAGAATGAACCACAAAGATGAATCAGGTTTGCTTCTGTGGCTGTTCTGTGGGGGTCTCTATGGAATACTGGCCTCAGGGGTACCTGGGGTAGTTGTTTTACTTTACTTTACTCCTGGGATTGAGATATTGGTCTTGGGGGTTCCCATGAAGCACAGTTGAATTCACTTCAGAGCAAACCCCATACCCCCTCCATTCACTGGACTTGTCAGGTTGGTCAGCATCTGGAAGAAGCTGGCTCAATGGGAGGGTGAAATGGCCTTTGGAAGGCGTGGATAGTGCCAGCTCACAGAGGTAGGACACGGGTCTTTAGATGGCTGTATGCGCTGTGAATTGGAATCTGACATAAGGTACCATTTGTCTCGTCGCAGGGAAGCAATAGCTGGGTATAGAAATGTTGCCACTCTCTATCACCCCCAGTGACACACATGGCTCCCTGTTCCTTTAACCCCATTCTCTGCTGACCTAGAGGTCTTGATTCTAAATGAAGAAATGGTTTCACCAGAGACACAACAAAGACTCTATTGAGTTGGAAGTCCGACTTCTGCCTGGCTTTGCTGGACTCGCAAGCGTCTAAGAGGGAACTTGCTGTGCTGGCTGGAGGGATGGATCCTGACTAGCAAGGAGAACTGGACCAAGACCTCACAGAGAAGGTAAGGAGCCGTGTTTTCATGAAGACAGGCTTTACGAAACCCTGAGCATCACCGTGCCTTAGAATTACTCATCTGGGTGTGATTAAGGTTTATAGAAAACCACAGATGACCAATAGAGGCAGGGTTTCTAATGGTCCAGGCTGCAGAAATGTAGGTTTATGTGAGTTGTATGCCTCCACTCTGCCCTTTTGCTGGTTCGGGTCCATGGCCAAGCATCAAGGGCATCGGATGAAGAATTTTAGGTCCTTCCTAGACTGTAATGAGCATGGAAACAGATCCCCCTGAACAAGTAGAAAAAGAGGAATCTGTAGTGTAGGTGAAGTAGGAAAGCTATAGTATATAGGATAAGTATAATATAGAAAATAGAAAATTAAGTCAAAAAACTGTGTGAAGTGGAAAATTACTAAGGTGAAATATTAGGAGAACATTTGCCCACTTGAAGGCTGCCACACCCATCTGGCCCTACCAGATGGAGAGGCTGCACTCAGTAACACTAGACATAATCAAGACAGATCTCTGAGCGGCTCGTCGGAGCGTTCAACACAGCTCTTGGCACACTTTGTCTCCTCACGCTGCCTTACTCCACCCGCGCTGTGGATGGCTCCGAATCTTCATCACTCCCTCCTTCGTTCCTTCAAGTACGATAAACACAAACCTGGTGTAGGAGGGTCCTTCTGTATTTGGGTTGCTTTCATTGGTTAATAAAGAAACTGCCTTGGCCTTTTGATAGGGCAAAATCTTAGATAGGCAGGGAGGACAGAACAGAATTCTGGGATAGGGAAGGCTCAGGGAGAGCCACCATGAAGCCGCCAGAGTCAAACATGCCGAATCTTTCCCGGTGAGACCACTACCTTGTGGTGACTTACAGACTATTAGAAATGGGTTGATTCAAGATGAAAGAGTTAGCCAATAAGGGGCTGGAGATAATGGGCCAGGCAGTATTTTAATTAATACAATTTCCATGTGGTTATTTCAGGTATAAGCTAGCCATGCAGCTGGGCGCTGGGAATCCAGCCCCGCGCTCATTGCAACACAAACTCTCCGTAGTGTTCTAGCCCATCTACTCATCTGGCAGTTTCTGAATTTTCTAGGAAGTTTTCCCTCCCAAGCCCTCAACTACTATGGAATGCTGAAGACACACCTATCTCTCTCCCCCATGGCGTCAGACTACTGCTCTCAACAGCTCACCAATTTTGCGTCTGTTTTGAAGAGTTTCAAGGGTGGCACATCTCAAACAGATGCTCTCCCCCACCGCCAGTCTTGATTTCCAACCTCACCGACCACTTGCCTCCTCGCTACTGCGCAGGCTCTTCTCGGGGTCCTCTCTTCACCGTATCCAGCCAGCTACCGAACTTTTCAAACCTGCTTTTCAAAGCTGTCTGGTGCCAGCTTTGTCTCTGTTCAGCTGTTGTTGCTTTAATTTTTCATGTTCTTGCTGTCAATTAGTTGAATTATTAATTAGCCTCTTACCCGCACCTCTGCCTTCCAGCCTCGGGCTCATCTTCTACCTGTCACTCGTGCACACTTCTCCAAAGTCACCCTGAATGAATGGTCATTTTCTTTGCTCGTGCTTATTTTTCTTTCAAAAACTTGCATGTGTGATGTGCATGCATGTGTATATGCATGTTTTGCACATGTGTGGGCATATTCCTTCATGCAGGTGTGGGTTCACATTTGTGCACATGCGTGAAGAAGCCAGAAACTGATGTTGAGTATCTTGCTTCATCCTTCCCCAGCTTATATAGTGTGGCAGGATCTCTAGCTTGAAGCCAGAACTTGTTAATTTGGCTAGTTCAGCTAGACAGCTTGCTCTGGCCTCTCTCTCTCTTTCTCTCTCTGCCTCCTGCCTGCTGGGATTTCAAGAGAGCTACCATGTCCTCCTGGCATTTGCCTGGTGCTGAAGATACAAGCTCTGACCTCCTGCTTGTCTAGTGAGTGATTTACCAGCTAAGCAAGCTCCTCAGAGCTTTTAAAACGCTCCAGTTGTAGAGGTGGGGTAGTGTGCTTGCCCTACCGTCACGAAGACCTAAGTCTCAGTTCCTAGAATCCATGTAAAAAGGTGGAGGTGGTGTAGTCTCAGTCAGGGTTGTGGTTGCTGTGAAGAGACACCATGACCACAGCAACTCTTATAAAAGAAAGTGTTTAATCAGGCCTAGCTTACATTCAGAGGGCTAGTCCATTACTGGTATGGTGGGAAGCATGGGCACATGCAGGCAGACGTGGTGCTGGAGAGGTGGCTGAGAGCATGGGCACATGCAGGCAGACATGGTGCTGGAGAGGTAGCTGAGAGTTCTATGTCTGAATCAGCAGGCAGCAGGAAGAGAGTCACTGGACCTGCCTTGAGCTTCTGAAACTTCAAAGCCAACTGCCAGTGACATACTTCCTCCAACAAGGCCACATCCACTCCAACAAGGTCACACCTACCCCAACAAGGCCACACC
>JAQHUG010000261.1:735770-750027 GCA_028555095.1 Dicrostonyx torquatus | reverse complement strand
GTTCTCATTCAAAGAACCACAAAACTTTATTTTGTTATTTAATAAATAACATCTTAAAACTCAAACCTAAAGAAGCCAAGAAACCATTTTGAAATCGTTAAGCTATAACTGAATCTGCTACGCCAATAAGCATGACTTACCCTGGTATTATATGCTCTTCCCTGGGTTGTATCTCTGTCTTCTTTGTGTTATAGTTTCGGAAGCTTGTAATTAATGCAGTGTGTGTGTGTTTTAAGTAATGGCCACTATGTATACTGTATACAATGGCTTTTATTTAAATTCAGTCTATGAAGCTTCCATTTAGAAAACTTAAAATTCATTCTTTGAAGTCATTATTTAACGGAAATCTGTTTAAGAATTCAAAACAATTTAGAAAGGAGAGACTAATTTTAAAATATAAGTTAAATGTAATTGCCACTGTAAGTCAGTTATGTCTGTCTAAAAAATGTAAGTTTTTTTGTTTTGTTTGTTTGTTTGTTTTGCTTTTGTGACAGGGTTTCTCTGCGCAACCTTGGCTGTCCTGGAACTCACTCTGTAGACCAGGCTGGCCTTGAACTGAGAGATCTGTGTGACTCTGCCTTGAGTGCTGGGACTAAAGGCATGCACCACTGTTGTCTGGCTAATTATTTAACAAGGACTAAAGATCCCTATTCTTATACATGCTCCATATAACACAAACTATTTTATAATTTTAAGAGCTTTAGTCCTACTTGAATAAAGTAGAAAGTTTAAAAGGAGGTGTAAGAAATGATTTTTTTTCTCTATACTCCAGGCTTTCTTTAAAGTTCATATTCTTAACAGTGAAAGAGGAACCACAGAAAAGATTTAACTGGAGGCCGAGCGATGGTGGGCACACCTTTAATCCCAGCACTCAGGAGGTAGAGGCAGGTGGATCTCTGTGAGTTTGAGGTTTGAGGCCAACCTGAGCTAGTTCCCGGACATTAGTGCCAGGACTATTACACAGAGAAACCCTGTCTCAAAAAAAAAAAAAAAAAAAGAGAGAGAGAGAGAGAGAGAGAAAAGAAAAGATTTAATTGGTAGGCAAAATAAAGTAAAATAAGACAAAAAAAAAAAGCAAAACCTCAAAGCAGAGCCATTGAAAACATTGTTTCTGCAAAAGCAATGACAAACGGTCACTGGACCTAGAAATCTGAATGCGCGCGCACCAGGAGCTGTGCTGTGACACACAGGGTCGTGACACCAAAAGTCCATGGGACCCTCACCAACTAAATCACCAAAGCCGGGCTCGCTGGGCTCACGACAGGGTGATGAAGCCACGTGAGAGACCGAGCTCCATTCCCACTTCCGTTTTCTCTTCTGCTAACCAATCTGCAGCTCTGTCCGTCACAGATCAGCTTCTCTTTCATTGGCTGCTGCCTCTGCCGTGGCTTGATTTCCCTCCCTCCCTCCCCTCCATTGTTTGGTCTTCCAGGTCTAAAAGAACTGTAGACCTGGAAGGTGTCCTGTGCTTTTTGGTTTGAGTCAGTGTTGGCCCAAAGTCCCTCCTCTGACACCGTTCCTGTCCTGTTTCCTCACAGGCGGGCTTCTTCCAGTTTTCTGGACTTCCCCAATCCAACCAATGCCCTGTTATTTATGGAACTGTTTATCCAGGTCCGTTCTGTCCTTGAGCCCTTGTTTGCCACTTGTCCTTAGGAAGAGCCGCTGTTAAGCTGTATAATTAGACAGTGAGCCATTCACAAACGCCATTCAACAGACAGACACCCGAGCCACTCAAGTAGGAAGATAGGGACACACTGGTTCCACGGGTGGGTGCCCTCTAGTCAGCCAGCCGCCTGCAGGTGGTAGTGGTGGCGAGGCTCTATTGTCTGCCGGGGCCTTCACACAGGTGAAGCTTGCCACAGCTGTGCCGAGGGGGTGTTTCCTACTTTGCCGATGGGACGCTCAGAAGCATCGGCTGCCTTGCTGCAGGTCTCAGTGGGCACATCCGCGGCGGCCAGAAGCATAGTGTGTTCCCATGCACCTTTCCCCTGCCACCTGTTGCCGTGACTGTGGCATCCCTAGGGCTTTCAAGGAGACTTTTGTGCCCACCGGAACATTTTATTTCTTCTCCAAGTTTCGGAGCATCCAAACGCGCTCGGCAGTTTGTTCCCGGTGTTCTCGCTGGAAGCATCCCTTTATAGGCACAGTGCGTGGGCTTCCGGCTGGGTTGGCTACCATTCTGACCATCTTTGCCAGGTTTGTCCCCGTTACCCCAGTGTTTGTACCATGCACGAGCCTAATTAAGCAGCTTTAAGCAATCAGTACATCAAAGTGCCTTCCTCCTCCGGCTCCGGAGACTTTCAGACAGGCCTGCAGCGCTGCTCCCTGTAATGTGGAGCGATTCTGCCCTCCGTGGACTCCAGCATGGGCTCGCTCCCCTGTTATGTCACATTACCCATATTGCATGGCACGTGGGCTGTGCTGGAGATGCTTATGTTCCTCAGAGGCACCTGCTAGGAGACTCTTGGAGAGTTTGTCTCAAATAATATATTTCTCTTGCAAAAAGGAAAAAGAAAAACAACATTAATTAGGTAAAATTCCCAAGCCAAAAATTATACTAGCTGATACATTTTCTCATTTAATCCTCATGGAACTCTACCAGAGAGGGAGTTTTAAAGCCGTTTATCAATACATCTATAAATAACATCAAAAGCAAGAGTCTGTTCCCAGATAGGCTCTGTCGAGGTGAGGCTGCCAAATGCAAATTAGGAAGAGACAGTTTCTAGAACAAATAGTTCAAGGAAATCACACGCTTGGAAAAACCAATGATTGTAAACACCCTGGGTGTTGTGATGCTCACGGCATGATCAGTATCACTGCTGTGCTGACCCTGGGCTCCATGGCTACAGCTGCTCAGGCTGTCTGTGCAGCCCATTCCTGTTGCCTTGGAGACCCCCACAGCATCTTTAGAAGAGATACAATTACTAAACACTGTTTCTCTTGCAGTAACTGGGGTTAGGGAATTAACTAACTAGTCCACATTTCTGCTCACACAAGAGTACAGATATAATGTTGTAGAAGTGTTGAGGCAGTGCGGTGCCATGGCCATGAACAGTGCCATGCCGTGGCCATGAACAGTGCCGTGCCATGGCCATGAACAGTGCCGTGCCGTGCCGTGGCCATGAACAGTGTGGTGCCGTGGCCATGAACAGTGCGGTGCCGTGGCCATGAACAGTGTGGTGCCGTGGCCATGAACAGTGTGGTGCCGTGGCCATGAACTGTGCCGTGTCGTGGCTATGAACAGTGCTGTGCCGTGGCCATGAACAGTGCGGTGCCGTGGCCATGAACAGTGCGGTGCCGTGGCCATGAACGAGAAAGGACCAGACTCCTCCGCTTCAAACTTAAAGTCTGTTTTCTAGTTGTTTCTCCAAAGAGCAACTTTTCAGCTCCCTGCATCTTAGCTCTCTCTGTGTGCAAAGTGGGGGAGTATAGACTTGCTCACTCACGGTTATTTCTCTTGTTACAGATAAGGAAACTGGAGCAGAGGTTGTCATCGAGGGTCCAGGACCAAGTGGCAAAGTTGGGGCTCGGCTAAGGTAATACATCTCCCTGTCTGGTACATGCTGCCTGGTTATATTCCGAGTAACAATGAAGTCAGGTTAATCCAGTGCCCCTCTTACAGTGGTAGCTGCTGCATTTTAGACATAGTTTATCTGATGTGGGAGTCCCCTCTGTATGCTGTAAATATCACTGGTTAATAAAGAACCTGCTTTGGCCCTATTGCAGCACAGAATAGGGCAAGTCAGATAGAGGAGGAGAGAGCAGATGGAGCCAGGGAGATGCCATGTAGCTGCTGGAGGAGGCAGACGTGCCCCAGAACCTTACTGGTAAACCATGAGCCTCATGGTAAAATATAAAATAATAGGAATGGGTTAATTTAAGATATAAGAGCTAGCCAAAAAGAAGTGTGAGCTAATAGGCCAAGCAGTGTTGTAATAATAAAGTTTCTGTGTGATTATTCGGGCCTGGGAAACGAATGAGCAGCCTCCACCCACATTTATCCCTGCTGGAATTCGTGTTGAAATATTGTTACCAGTGGAGTGGTGTTGGGGTGTGGTCTCTCAAGACCAACATCCTTCCCCTGAGACCGGGTTGTTTCTCTCAGGAATGGATTCATCTTCAGGAGAGGTCACCGCAAGGCATCTGCCTTCTTCTGTCCCCTTCTCTTTCCTGTGTATACATATACTCCTGCCATAAGATGGCACCATTATAGCCCATCGTGAGGCTCATGCAACCTGAACTTCCCTGCCTCCAGAGCCATGAGATAAATAAAACTCTTCTCTTTACAAGAGAAATTCTTCTCCTAGTCTCAGGTGTTCTGTTCTTTCCAAAAACCAAGTAAGGCTAAGACAAGTTTAAAGAAAGTAGACTGCTGAAATGCCCCTCAAAGTGTCGCTGGTCCTCCGTGGTTTGAGAACTTGCTCTGGACAGATTTATAAAGCATCTCCCAGGAGCACTGTCAAGAACAATGTGGTCAAGAACGATGTATTTAAATACATGCTCCAGTGTGTGCACATGGAGGGTCAAGGAAAAGGCTTAAGGTGGACAGAGAAATTGAGATCCACCTTAAAACAATGCATGGGTGACTGGGTGCCTGGTTGGGGATGTGGCTACTTCCTTTGTAGAAGGGTTTTCTTTTGGGAGTGAAAAGAATGAAAGAGATGTTGGCAAATGGTTCCCATGGAAAAATTTCAGACCTCCACCGAGGTCATTATATGTGTAACTGGTATCTGAAGGTTGCAGTGCTAAGTCTATTTGTTCTCTGTGGATGTCTGTACACAACAAGTTAGTATTTGTTCTGGGACACGGACACACACACACACAGACACACACACAGAGACACACACACACACATACACACACACACACACACCCTATTCTGGATGTGCTGGGGCTTCTTAGCTGTCAACACATTCTTGACTTTGCTCTGGTGCCAGCTGATAACCCCCATTGACATCTCAAAAATGCTGGCAGCTTCACAAGCCAGCCCTCACCTCAGGGTGGATTGTTCTAGAGCAGGACAGCTCCTCCCCTTTCCACTACTCACCACAACCTTATTAGGACCAACTATGTTTCCCCTTTACTTCAGACATGTATCTTCCTGCCTGGCCTCTTGCTTTTTTCTTGTCCAGATCTGTGAAGAAGATTCATGGAAAGCCGCTACTGTTTTTCTGGTCCTAGGAATAAGATCTGCTTCTGTGAGGCCTTGGGTGGCTTGTGTTCTACCCCACACCCCAGCCCTGTATAACACGGTGCACACACGCAGTCATTTGAAAACCCATTGTTCATATTTCTTTTAATCTTGCACCAAGTTTGGACTTTTCTTCTTTCTGGTACTCCCTCCTAACTACCGCATCCTGTCCCTCCCACCAGGGCTTCCCTGTTCCAGATCCTGTACTGTTGCCCCAGAACGTTCCTGTGGAAGCAGCCTGCCCTGTCTACTTGTCTTCCATCCTTTCCCACTTAAATCCACTCCCACAATTTATGTCCTGAAATGAAGATCTCATCTTGTGAGTTCTTTGTTCTGAACTCTCCAGTGGTTCCCTTGGTATCTCCAAGACCAGGGATCTAGACTGGCTCATGATAGAAATTTCTGGAATACAATGGGCCAGAACATTCCTATTATACCAATGGAATACCCATTCTGAGAGCTCTTAAAATGACTTGGTTTTGAAAAACGCACTGTAGTGTGCATACCTTTACACACAGAGGAAATGCTCTGATTCATCTTGGAGGACAGCTTTACCTATAGTTTTGTTTTTAGTGGCTCTTAGGGTCTTCTGGGGGTGTGTGAAATAATGTTCGTCTATTCCAATAAGAAATAGGATGCTGGCCGAGCGGTGGTGGCGCACGCCTTTAATCCCAGCACTCGGGAGGCAGAGGCAGGCAGATCTTTGTGAGTTCGAGACCAGTCTGGTCTACAAGAGCTAGTTCCAGCACAGGCTCCAAAGCCACAGAGAAACCCTGTCTCGAAAAACCAAAAAAAGAAAGAAAGAAAGAAAGAAAGAAAGAAAGAAAGAAAGAAAGAAAGAAAGAAAGAAAGAGGATGTTGGAACTGGAAGGGACTGAATCCTTGACACGATACAGCTAACTCTACTAGGCTCTATAGTGTGATGTGGTTCCTAACCACTGTCTGAAGGGCGCAGATTCAAACTGCCCGAAGAAACGTATGAATCCTCACTCCTGACCTCAGCCAGACTCGACAAACTGCACGGCTCTTCACTCATAAATGTAGCGGCACAATAATTAACCAAGCCAGCTCAATAGGAAAAGGTGTTTTTAATAAATGAAAAGAGGGAAGACTCACAGAAACAGGGAAGTCCCAAGTCCTATCTGATCACAGGACGCCACGTGGAGCGAGTCAGAGAGCGCGCACCTGTGTTCTCTCCCTTATCATTACCTGGGGTCCCAAAGGCCACACCCCCAACTAGAGGTGATTGGCTAATCGTAACCCCATCACATAAACGCTGTGAAAACGCAAAGGAACTACTTTGATTTTGATTTCTCGACTTGATCTCCTCATGAGGTATTGGATATTGACAAGGATGACACTGAAGAGAGGGGGAAACTGAGGCACAGAGCAAGACTAGGAAGGGTCTCAGGTCACAGTTGGTAGTCAGTCTCACCTTCTTATTCAGAAAACATGCACACACCTATCTCTAAGTGCCCCCACCCCCACGGAAGACAGCCTCTACCGACTGTGATGGCCATTCTTGGTTGTTTGCTTGTCTACACCTGGAATGAACTAAAACCCAAAAATGGTGGGACACACCTGTGAGGGTTGTTTTGCTTAATTGGATTATTTAAAGTGGGAAGAAGAGTTCATTTCTAATCTGGATCTTTGAGCTGGGAAGACACACCGCGAATCCAGATCTTTTGAGATGGAAAGACCTACCTCTAATCTGGGCCACATCTGCTGGAAGACTATATAAAGGACACGGAAGAGGGAATATCTCTCTCTCTCTCTCTCTCTCTCTCTCTCTCTCTCTCTCTCTCTCTCTCTCCCATAACCTTGCTAGCTAGCCAAGTCTATTCCTTCACTAGCATTGGAGCCTACTTTTTGGGATTCTGGTATACTGAAGCTCGTGAGTTTCATGGACTGAACCATTATTGGATTCTTGAACCTTCCATTCATAGGCAATCATGGATGGATTAGCTGACCACAGCCTGTAAGTAATTCTAATAAATCATATATATATATATATATATATATGAGATTTATTCTATCAGTTCTGTTACTCTAGAGAGGCATGACTAATACACCTACAATAATCAGTGAAACCCACAGGGCAGGCCACCATTTCAACCTATAATTTATTGCCCTTTCTATATAGGGAACCATCAATTTCTTCAGTGTCTAAAAATATGGGGCTCAAGGAAAAGTGACGGTTCTACATATGATATGTAAATTATCCTAATTGTTACATTTTAAGTAAAAGCTAAAACACAAAAATTCATATTCTTCATCAAATTTCTACACTAGCTTTGAATATATGTTTCTCTGACTTAAAAGTAGAGTTTTCTTTCCTTCCCATTCTTCCAGCTGCAAATCTTATGAGTACAAAATCTATAAGGAAATCAAAATAAAGAAGTGTAAGAGGAATAAAGAGAGACTGAATATCTATTTACATAATCATGGCCTGTAGGCAGAGACTGCTCATTTGTTCCTGGCCACCTAGACCCAAAGTAATCACACAGAAACTGTATTATTTAAAACACTGCTTGGCCAATCACTTAGGTGTATTGCTAGCTATACAATGCCATATTTTAAATTATCCCATCTCTATTAATCTGTGTATCACCACAAGGTCATGGCCTCCCAGCAAGGTTCTACCAAACGCCCATGGACATCTTTCGGTGGCTACATGGCATCTCCCTGACTCCGCCTACTTTCTCCCAGCATTCAGTTTAGTTTTTACGCCTTACTCTATTCTGCCCCACTGTAAGCCCAAGCAGCTTCTTTATTCATTAACCAATAAAATCAACACATAGACAGAAGGGCTCCCCACATAAATAGACTACTCAAGTATTTCACACTCAGGGTTCTTTCACGCCTGACTTATTTCCTGCACCATGTGAACAGCGTCTTCAGGCTTCAATGCAGGAATTGGATGTGGGACATCATGGTTTCATAGGTGGTTTCTTCAAAGGAAGGACTCCCAGTAGACACAGTAAGACATGTGGGTCCAATGCCATGGTAGATGCTCCCACAGTATGGAGTGGGGTGGAGCTACATGACCTTTGATTGTGAACCTCAGGTCACAGGTTAGATGTATCTCATTTACTATTATTATTATCAGATGTATCTCATTAGTTTGTAGAGTGTGTTTTTCAAAGGGTGGGGCCTACAGACCTTCCCACTCCTTCAATTGATTGATTGACCTTACCTTTGTAATTTTCATTTGCTTCTAACACAGCCAACCATGCATTTATTGTGTATCTTTTGGTTTCAGAATTATTAATTTGTATCCTCATGGGTTTTATCAATGAGAGTATGTGCTCATGGACATCTACCCTTTCTTTGAATAGCATAGGGCCCACTCATCTTCTAAGCTATGTGGTCAGCTATTACTTACATGCTCTCTGAAATGAGAATATTTCATATACTTGTAATATATTTCAATTACTTTGTCACATTTTGAATTAGATTCCAGTCATCTAAATTAATTATTTTAAACTTCATTTATATTAAAATGCACTCTGTGTGCTGAGATCTTGTAGAGTTAGCTTTCTGTTGCTTATTTTGTTTTGTATTTTGTATTGATCATATGTGTATTATTTTTTGTTTTTCTTTTACCTACAGTTTATATATTATTCAACAGAGAATATATTGCGTATGTGATACTTTGTAACAATATTACTCTCTTTTCTTCCCCTTCCTTTCTCTGAGACTCCCCTTCTCCCTAGTTCTCCGATGGATACACCGTTAAAGAAGATGACTCTTCTCCCACAGTTAAAAGTCATTAGTCAACAGTTCTTGAGGAAGGGATTGAGGCCTTATGTGCTCATCTCCCCTATGTGTGATGGAAAGTTGGAGGGCCCAATCTTGTACGGGTATCCATAGCCACTGTGTGTTCAAGGGTGCAACAGCCATGTAAGATCTGGATAGCAGTGTTTCATGGGACTCTTCCCCATCCTCTTACTCTTCAAGTCTTTCTGCTCCCTGGTCTGTGATATTTTATGTCCTTAGTGGGTAGTTTAGGGTTTGGGCAAATTCATTAGGCCATGTGTTCAGCACTGAAGGGTTGTATAAAACAGATTCACCAATCTCCTGCTCCTCACTGGGCCAACTCACTCCCACTTCCTGGCACCTAACTACCCTTCATTTGACTATTGACTGTAGATTTGCCATTTACAGAATGCCAGTAAAGGGAATTCCATGGTGTGTAGTCATTTCTGACTGGTTTCTTTGAATTAGTAAATTCTTACATGTCTTTGTACACTTTGATGGTTAGTTGCCCGTTATCATCCTATTGTACGGGTGTATAGTGTAGTTGACCTTTTTGTTTTTGTTTTTACTCCTTGAGGGCCCACCAGCCAGCTTCCAAATAAATACATGGAGACTTATTCTTACTTAAGAATGCCCGGCTTTAGCTTGACTTGTTTTTAGTCAGATTTTCTAACTTAAATTAACCTGTTTCTTTCTTTCTATATTTTGTCTCTGGACTTTTTACCTTTCTTTGTTCTATATGTCTGTCTTCCTTTTCAACTCCATAGCTGGTTGTGTAGTTGGGTGGCTGGCCCCTGGTATCCTCATCTCCTTCTCCTTTTGTTACTCCTCCCTCTTCTCTTTTCCAGCTTTCTCCTCCTATTTGTCCTCTGTGCATATCAGCCCCGCCTCTCCTTCCTCTGCCTGGCTATTGGCCAGTCAGCAGTCTATTAGACCCATCAGGTGTTTGAGGCGGGCAAAGTAACACAGCTTCACAGAGTTAAATAAATGTAGCATAAAGGAATACAACGTATCTTTGCACCATTAACAAATAGTCCACAGCATAAATGAATGTAACACATCTTAAACTAATATTCCACAACAGTAGAGTTTGTTTACACGTTCACCTGTTGAAGAACATCGTGGGTGCTACCAGTTTTTTATGATTATGGTTAGAGTTCCTGTAAAAATTGATAGGGGATTTTACAGAGTTGCTAGAGTGCTTAATTAGCCTGCACTAAGTCCTGGGTTTAATCAACAGGGCCACATAAAACAGGGGTGGTGATACATGCTTATAATGGTACTGAGGGTCCACCTATGGGCAGTGAAGACAGGAGGATCGGGTCATCCTTAATTATGTAGTTAGATTGCGGCTAGCCTGGGATACATGAGGCCTTCCCTCAAAAAAGAAAAAATCATGTATGTGTATAAAAGTCTCAGTAAGTGAAAGTTTTCAAAATTCATTTACATGGGTGAAAATTTTAGTAAATGAAAGTTTTCAATTATCATGTGTATGATTGGTGGGTCATGTGGTCAGATTTAGAACTGAGGAGCTTCTTCAGAGGATAATTCCAGGAAAACTTGGTATCTGTATGGAGAGAAGTGGACGTGGACCTTTGTCTCACACCGTGCGCAAGTTGCAATTCAAAGGGGATTAAAGACCTAAATGTAAGGTCACTAGGAGAAATAAGGTGGTATTCTTATTGACATTAAAATGTATTTTAAGACGTATAAACATATAAGCAAGATAATAAGCAAGAAAACAAAATGTGGACAAAGGAGGTGGTATCAAATGAAAAAGTTTCCTCAGAGAAAATCAAATTACCGATAGTTCAAAGAGACCGACTGCAAAGTGGGCGTGTTCCAATTCATCCAGCTGAAAGGCGTTCATGGGGAAAGCCCAGGGAACCAACACACCAAAGCAAGCGAGCCAATCACATGGGTAAAAGAGTGGACAAAGGATCTGAAAATCATTCCTTGAAAGAAAAAAAATTCAAATGACTGGCCAACAGGTGTATAAAAGCCTGCCCAATAGTTCTGATTTTCAGAGAAACTGAATGAGATACGTTACACGTGGTACGGTGGCAGTTATCAACTAGACAGGGAACATTAGGTATTGTAGGGAAAGAGCACACTGTGTGAACCATCATAGCCATGTACTGGGGGTCTCTAGAGGAGCAGAATCAATACAACAATACACAGGATGCGGGGAGCTAGATTGACTTACAGGATGTAGGCTGCGTAGCCCAACAAGGGTTGGAGAGGCCGAGGACCCAGTAGCTGCTCAGTCTATGAGGCTGGATGTCTCAACAGTCTGGAGTGGAAGACTGGGAACATTCTGGCTGGTCACTGGTCAGAATAACCAGAGGAATAGTAACAGCAGCAACGGAGAGAGCAGATGCATACATCAGCCGGTACCTCGGTGAGCAGAAGGCCTTTGCCCCCAGACCTCCACATCTGGGCTGCCGCTGGCAGATGCCGCCCCCTCTGGGAAACTGTCTCTCCCTTTCAGTTAACCCTTCCAGAAACTACTCTTACAGACCCGTCCAGAGATGTTCCTCTTGGCTGGTCACAGTTCTAACCAAGTTAACAAGCAAGAGTAACATCCCAAGTCATTACGGAAAATAGGGATGGAATGGAAATAAAATGGAATCTCTTCCCGAAATGGAAGATAGAATTGCCATGTAACCCACAGTCCTGTTTCCAGGATGTACATGCATGGGGAATAAATTCAGCGCAGGGAAAACTGGAAAACTCCCAAGTTCATCCAGAACTATTTATAATGGTTTATTGAGCAGATCTAAGCGTCTATCATACATAAAGGGTGAAAAAAAATGTAATCTAGCTTTACAATAGGACACTGTTCAACCGTGAAGAAGAAATTCACGTGATTTGTAACAGCAGGGATCATCTTAAAGTTGTGCTAAAATACAAAAACTTAAAATTGCTTTAAATGACATAAGCAAGGTATAGAAGGACCAACGCCACCCGGTGTGCTTTATGCGTGGACTGAGGGAGGAGGGGCGACGAGGAAGATGATAGCCAAAGATAAAATAATTAGAAAAAGGAAAGGGGTCAGGACATCTGTTACATAACATGGTGTTTGTAGTTAACAATTATTCAACAGTTTTAATAATATAAGACATTGATAGATTAGATCTTAAGTGTTCTCAACACTGGAAAAGGTAAGAAGTGGAATGAGTATGCTAATTTGCCATGTCTGGTCATTTTGTTTTATATATATATAAATATATAAATATAATATAAATATATATGATATAATATAAATATATAAATGTAATATATATTAGTCTGTATGCCATAAATATGTATTTTTTTAACCAATAGAAACTTCAAATTCCTCCAGCATGACCGCCATTTTGAATTCCTATCAACAATAGATACCCTTCCTTTATTGTGATAATTCTAATTTTCAGCTCCACACAATGTAGACTCACCTGGAAGGAGCGTCTCAATGAGAAATTTCTGGATCAGGTTAGCCCGTAGGCATATCTATGGGGGATTCTTTCGATTGTGTAAATTGCTGTGGGAAGTCCCAGCCCACAGCAGGTGGCACTATCTATTCCCTAGGCAGGGGATCCTGGAGCATCTGAGAGTTGAGAGGGGACTGAGCGCATTTATTCTTTCTCTGCTCTTGACTGAGGATGGGACTAATCGCTTCAAGTTCCTGCCTCGACTGCTCCGAAAGGGCAAGCTAATAAACCCTTTCCCATATAAGTCACTTTTTTGTCAGGGGTTCTTATCACAGTAACAGAGATAAATAAATAGAGCGTGTGTCCTTAGCCATAGTTGGTGTCCTTTACAATCTGTAAGCAGATTGGAATCAAGCCATTCTCATGGTTAGGAAATGACACTCTTGTTTTTCGCACCCACATTGTTTTGAAGAACACATCGTGTTATGTGCACCGCTGTGTTTTTACAGTAAGTCACATGGTTATATACAGGCGGAACTCGTGGCTTCTTGGTGTTGCGTAATATTCTAAGTCTTACAGATCGCAGTGGGAGGATTAAATCTCCTTCCCAGTCAGCAGCATCCCTGTAGATTATGTAAAAGCATTCTGAGGCAAACACGGCTTCTGGGAACATTTCCAGACTCCTACAGCGATGACGCGTCCAGGGCAAGTGCTCAATAAGGTGGGAGAGACAGCTGCCTCATTTTCCAGCACTCCCTCTGATACGGCCCCATTGATAAAAGGTGTTGAAAGCACGCTGTGACATTTCTGACTTTGGAGTCAAGGTGGCCACCACCAGTGGGTGAAGTTGATATGGAAAAAGGACACGCTGGAGTCTATGAAGACCTTCATTCCCATTCTGTGTTCTGTGTATGACAATCCAGAAAAAAAAATAAGATTCATGTAACTGATGGGGATGATGCAAAAGGACAAGAGGAAGGCATATTATATTATATTATTAATGTCTGCTGTGTTAACCCTGGCATCAGGACATTTTACATAGAGTCTTTGAAGATGGCACAGAGTCCTACAACAAGTCTTTGTCTCATTATACGAGGGGGCAGTTATGGCCAGTAGGGGCCAAGCCATTGTCCCGAGAAGACTCAGGATGAAATGACATTCTGAGGTGGGGTCTTTGTGACTCTCAAGTTCTCAACGGTCTCACTGTGTCGTGGATCTGCTCATAGGAATCTTTACCCATGGCCAAGGAGTTTGGGTGATCTTGCTGGTGGTCTTTGGACAGCAAATGCCCACCGACTTGTAGAGGAGGGTGTTCACAAGGAAGTTAGCTCAGGCGACTGAGAGTCCTTGAAGTAGTCTGCGCATGAGGAGTTTGCATTTGGGGAGCAGTGAGCCCGAAGAGGAAGCAGCAGGCACTTCCAAGTGTGAGGTTTAGGAGCTCGGTGAAAGACATCTCCGTGGAACAGCGTGGACATTGTTTCTGAGGAGACTGGGAAGCACAAGCCCGAGGCAGGAAACGCAAGCTACTGAGAGTGGAATGCCTCTCTTTGGAATTAATGCTGGTGTTGGATCTAATCCCTTTCTAATTTGCCTGCTGACTGAAGGGAATTTACCTGTTATGACAGTTGGAGCCTTTCTGGCGGTGCCACGGTAGAACCTTGCAGGGGCAAAGCAGACTGTGTGCTGTTGGATCGTGTTGGTCCCAGCTTTGAAAGACGGAAGATACTGTAACACACCCGAAGATACTGTAACACCCTGGAAGATACTGTGACACACTCGAAGATACTGTAACACACTCAAAGATACTATAACACACTGGAAGATACTGTGACACACTCGAAGATACTGTGACACACTCGAAGATACTGTGACACACTCGAAGATACTATAACAC
>JAQHUG010000261.1:692788-714864 GCA_028555095.1 Dicrostonyx torquatus | reverse complement strand
ATGGGCCAATCAGTTTATAACCTAATGTAGACTCTCTGTGTGATTTTCTTTGGGGCTTGCCGGCTGTGGGGTACCAGGCGGGACAGAAACCCCAACGAGCAGGCCCTTCATGTTACAGACGCTATGCCTTCAGCCCACTGTCAATCTTCTCTTGCATCTGGGGGAGATTCTGGTTCCAAAATTGCAAGCAGGATGGGTCCTTAACATGCAGAAAGTAGCTTGGCAGCCATCTGAAGTCGCGTTAGTTTACCACGTGTCCACCACCGTGTTGTAAGTCACTCCTCCCATTAAACAGATGGAACAAGTGGAGAAGAACTTCAGCGTTGGGATGAATGACTCGCTTGCTGCAGAATCACTTCTGTGAAAATGCAGATATCCGAACACAGGGCAAACACGGATGAGCAGCTTCTAGACCTCGGAGTGCTAAGTCAAGTGCTCGAAGATACGTGTGTTCCAAAGAGCAAATATTGTAAGCAAAGGTGAGAGACTCAGACTTGGATTTGGGAGCCATATTTTAAGACACACTGTTGGGCTTTTAATTTAGCAGTTCCTATGCCTTGGCTCACTTGCTATGCAAATCTGCGCAGGTAACATTCGAGAAACTAAAGGGATGGGAAGCAGCTCAGGTGACAGCACCCTCAGAGAGGAGGAGGCTGAAGCTCACAGGTGTAGACACTCCCTGGTGGAGGTGGCAAGAACCATGTCACAGCTTGGATGGATGGAGAGGTGCACCGCTTTCCGCTGAGCTGAGAGTATTTTGTAGCCTTTCCTGGGTCAAGTCTGGGTACCACCAAGACAGATTTCAGAAATTGGCCTCCTCCCCCTGTGCCGGGGGTGGGGAGGGCAACTTAGACTCCAGATTGCTGTCTGTTGCCTTCTGTTCATTTCCAGGGACGTTTTGCATTCTAGACTTTGCCTCTCTCAAAGGCAAAGCTACTCAAGGCTCATTTGGAATCCGTAACTGTGGCCTTCCTAAACTGCATTCAAAACATAGTGTCTAAGAACAAAGACAAGTCACGGACGTCGAGCTGCAGTCCAAGGGAGGGTCAAGGGTCAGGAAGGTCTTCTGAGGCTGGCCTCTGGCTGTAGGCGTGCCTCTGCTGACTGTTGAAGTCTTCCCACTTATTTTTAAAAGATTTATTTATCTTATGCCGGACACAACTGCGCACACCTTTAATGCCAGCGCTCGAGTGTCTTCCTCGCCAACCTCCCTAAGCCTAAGGCGATCACTAATTCAGCTTTTAATTCCAATAGATTTACATATTCTGGATATTTCATATAAACTAAATCACATGACATGGAAATTTTGTAATGGCCTTTTACATGGATAATATTTTCATCTGAGTTATAGCATCCAATAATATGTCACGATTTTAAATAACACTGTAGTCTATTTATTATGCATGAGTGTGTGTGTGTGTGTGTGTATGTGTGTGTGTGTGTGTGTGTGTGTGTAGCACACATGGAACCAATGAGCCCATCTGTATGCATGTGGAGACCAGAGGCAAGTGGGAGAGTGTTAGGTGCCTCCCCATATCACGCTCTCCTTTGTTCTCTGCCTTATTGCTTTGAGTCGGGGTCTCTCCCTGAATTGCACTGTTGGCCCTCTTCAGCATCAAACTTTCCAGCTTCCTTGAATGTCTGCTAATCCTTAATTGGATACAAGGCCATGACAATTTTGCAATTTCGCAGTGTTTTTTGAATTCCTGTAAGTGTTCCTGTGGGAAGTAGTCTGGACCCTTCAGATTGTACTTTGAAGGTTACTGGGTGGGTTAGAACATTAATCTTGGGTGTGCTGGTCTCTGGTCCTGAAGCAAGAACCTCTCAACATGCTATGCAATGCCCTGTGAATTGGGAAAATTTCCAGAGGTGATGTCAGGAGGAGATGCTAGTCCCTATCTGGATCTCCACAGCTCTCTATCACGATGCCTTGTCTCCATGCTGTGCTTGGTGCTTTCTCACACTGTGCCAACCGGAGGCTGCTGAACAGGAGAGCCCTCTGCAGGGCTGTGGACTCTTCCTCAGCACCACACTGCCTCCCCAGCACTGTCTCCTAGCTGGAGATGCTTTCTGGATCTTCGGTTCTGCTCCACTGAGGAGATGTGCAGGACCCTGACAGCGTGTCCCTTTTCTACCCCGGGTCTGGTTGTCGTTAGCTTACCTTCCGTGCCTTTAGTCTGTCCTTCATTGTCCAGTGCCCATCCCCCCCCCAGAAAAAAACCATTGTTTTATGCATCTTAGCTGTCTCGGACAGAGGGTGAATCAGGTCCTATTACTGCATCTTGACTTTAATAAAAATCTCCCAGCATAGACTTCTAAAGCCAGCAAGAACCTCGGGTCATTTGGGGAGTTCTTCGTATGTTTGAGCTGAGGCCAGAGAGCCTGTGGTTCACATTAGCTCAGCCGAGAGTCTGCAGTCAGCCTGGGCTCTTATTTACTAGCTGTGGGCTCTTAACTAATTTGCTCAAGAAATAAATCTTTGCTACTTCTATTTTCCTTGTTCTTTTTTGCGCCTCTCTGTAGGAGTCATTTCGAGCTATATTGGGCAGAGGAATCGCTCAGTGAGTGACGTGCTGGCTGGACAAACGTGAGGGCCACAGTTCAGATCCCCAGCGCCTGGATGAATGCCAGGTAGGCATGGTAGCCCTGCTGTAATCCCAGCATTCAGGAGGTGGAGACGGATCGGCAGAAGAAGCTGTCTAGCTACGTTAGTTGAACTGGTGAAATCTGGGTTCAGTAAGAGACTCTGCCTCAAAATATAGGTGAAAAGTGATAGAGAAAGGCTCCTGGTGTCAGCCTCTGGCCTCCAGAAGCACTCATACATGTGTGCCAACACATGAAATCAAGTATACACGCAGGCATGCATGACATACACATAGATACCCGGGGGGGGGGGACGGACAGGAAACGATTTGAACAAAGACTTCAGGCTATGATGTCGATGTTACAGCTCAGACCAAATTAGAAATACAAGGACAGTTCTGGTGAAGTTGGTCCACCAAGGAATATGAGCTGTCAGAGGAAAAGAATAATCAAATTACTCTTTAATAAGATCACAAGCACCAGGAATGGAGCTTAAACATGATTTGTCTAAGATTTCTATCCGGCCCAAAGGGTAAGCTAAGTTTCCTAAAAGGCCATCTTAAACCTAAGGAGAGAGTAATGGAAATTGTTGGTCAAAGCCCTCAGCTTCCCACCGTCTCCTCCACAGCCCCTGGGCACTTGCTCTCTGAAACATCCCCTGACTCGTTCTTCAGGGCCCTTGCCACCATCCAGAATGATCAAGTTCCCCTTTCTCCTGACGGTCTGTCCCCCTGCCCTTACCTCCACCATTTGATGAGTTTTTGCGAGAGCTGGGCCTCCGTCTCCGAAGGGTCCAGTCCTTCATGTGGTACCTACGGCTTGCAGGGCCTTACCAAGCCCTGGGAATGGTGGGAAGAGCCAGGCTCCTACAGGAACAGGGCATATCTGGATGAAACAGGACAGCCAGAACTTGGATTCCGGAAACTTCCCTTGCATGAGCAATACGGGAAGGCAGGGTGTTCATTCATTTAAAGCGTCCTGATGGAGGGTGGACCTGGTGAGGCTCTGTGCCTGTGACATCCATCAATAGCACTGCTTGGACCTCATTGTATTCCCTGTTAGATAGTGGTCTCTGTCACAGAACGGTGTATACGTAAAGCCATAACAGACCCCGCCCTCCACACAAATGGAGACCCTCATTGACTATTTTTTAAAAATATTTCTTATGGTTTATTTACCTTTATTTTATGTGCATCGGTGTGAAGGTGTCAGATCCCCTGGAACTGGATCTTCAGACAGTTGTGAGCTGCCATGTGGGTGCTGGGAATTGAACCCGGGTCCTCTGGAAGGGCAGTCAGTGCTCTTAACCACCGAGCCATCTCTCCAGCCCCTCATTGACTATTTTTATGTGACTTTATTTTGAATTCCAAATCCTTCTAGAACAATCTACATCCCTTTGCTTCGGGAAGACTTAACCGCCCCTGTATTTATTATATAAACCTCTCTGCTTATGGAACCCACTAATGACTTTTCTTCCCAATGTTTTCTTTGGTGGAGGCATCGCATCCCTTTGGATTTTCGCAGGGACGGATCAGATGTCTTCATCCTCTCTTGACACCTCTCTCCCTGAAATACATGCGTGTAGGAGGCCTGTTTGGAAATAGGCCTCTGGGGAGGAGAAGAGGAGAGAGGAAAAGCTAGTGTTTACGCGTTGCCTTGGTTACAGGCATCACCTCCCATCTGACAGGGCCTGCCCTCCCAGAAAGCCTGGTTTTAATTTCCCCTTTGAAATGAGGACTGGGCCTTGCTGCCAGTTTAGATTTCACTGGTCAGCTGTTTGGCAGATCCTGGTCCCCTGGGGCCATTTCTTCTGCCCAGACTACTCACTGACCTTCTATGCAGCCACGTCCCCTTGGTCTAATGGTCCTGATGTGAATTAGAGTGAATGGCCTTCTTACTGATGCTCTCCCAAGCATCCCAAAGACAATCACTCTGGCTGTAATTTCAGGATAGGGTGGGATGCCATCCCGGGAGACAAGAACGTGAGGAAACCCTCGTCTACCAAGTGAAATACTCCACGTTTTGGAAAGTACATTGTGTGGGCTGATTTTACTCAGGCTCGTGGTGCAGCGGTGTAGGGAACTGGTTCAGGCCGGTTCCAGGAGCTGAGCTATGGGCAACACAGTTGGGGTTGCTGTAGGGTTTGTATAGTGTTGACCATTCGGCTTCATCCTTTGTCAGATTAAAATACCCCGGTTGTGCTTCTGTAGCGTGGGGCGGCTTGGGAAGCAGTGTCCACTGAGGCGGATTTTGGAGGGTGGGTGTGAGTTAGCATGTGGGTCTCCAGAACAGTGTGAATATATGTCAAGATATGGTGGGAGAGATGGATGTCTCAGCAAAGCGACCAAGGCATCAGAAGTCAGGGAGAAAATGAGCCAGAAGTTGAAGTAATGAGATCCAGGAGGAATCACAGCTGAGGGGCGAGACCGGCAGCTGTTGATAATGAAGGGTGGGAAAGGAGGTGAAGGGGACCCGTGGGCCGAGGGGCTGGGCGGCCGCTCTCCAGCCAGGGGTGCTAGATTTCTTCTGGGGTGTTTCTTGGAGGGATCCTAGAGGAACTTCTGAGGTGTACCGGTGATAGACAAGAGTTTCCTTGTGCTGGGAAAATAGTAGTGTGTGTGTGTGTGTGTGTATACACATGTGTGCATGTGTATGCATATATGCACACATGTGTATGAGTGTGCGTGTGCAGGTATGTATGTGTGTATGTGCATATATGTGTATGAGTGTGTATGCGCAGGTATGCATGTGTGCATGTGTGTATGTGCATATATGCGCATGTGTATGAGTGTGTATATGCAGGTATGCACGTGTGCATGTGTGTGCACATATGCACATGTGTATGAGTGTGTGTGCAGGCATGCATGCGTGCATACATATGCACATGTGTATGACTGTGTATGTGCAGGTATGCATGTGTGCATGTGTGTGCACATATGCGCATGTGTATGAGTGTGTGTGTGCAGGTATGCATGTGTGTATGTGCATATATGTGCATGTGTATGAGTGTGTATGTGCAGCTATGCATGTGTGCACGTGTGTACACATATGCGCATGTGTATGAGTGTGTGTGTGCAGGTATGCATTGTGCATGTGTGTGTGCACATATGCACATGTATATAAGTCTGTATTTTCAGGTATGCATGTGTGCACGTGTGTGCACATATGCACATGTGTATCAGTGTGTATGTTGAGGTATGCATGTGTGCACATGTGTGTGTGTGTGTGTGTGTGATGAGATCTGGTAAACTCTACAGAGGTTTGAATGGCCGCAACAGTGGGATTCTATGACAATTACACATATGTGCACAGTTTCCTGTGCTCCATGGAAGGTTTCCCCTGCCGGCTGCCCTCAGGGGACTCCACCACCACCCACCTGGGAGGCTCTGGCCATGTTGCACCCCCAGGAGGTGGCTTCAGTCTCCCTGGTCTTCTCCTCTCTATGGTTCTCTTTGCCCTTATACAGACTGAGAAGAGACTGGAAGGAGAGACCTTTTCTAAGCCTAGAAACTGTCCCGCTAAGCCTCTCTTCAGACTCATGGGGGCTTTCTCATCCTTCGTGACCAAAGGGGACTTTTAAAAACACTTTCCAAGAACGAAACAATGTCTCCGAGCATGACTTCCTGTCACTCCCTCTGAGATAGAGGCCATTGACAAGCTGAGAGCGCCCGCCCTGGCTCAACTGAAGATGGTGATATTCTCCCCTCTGGGGAACACATACAATGCCAGGCGGGATTAATGTGTGGCTAAGAATCAGACACCCAAGCCCGGAGCAGTTAAGTAACTTTGTCTAAGGCTAGATTTAGAAAGCAAGTGGTGACCTTCAGACCCGGTGACTCTTCTCGGCCCTGTCACCCTTGAGTAAGTGTCCTGTTACCTTTGACATGCTAACTTGACAATCCCCAGTTCCTCGCTGTGTTTCTGGAGTAAGGAGCCGAGCTTGTCCTGTGTGAACCACACTGGTCAGTATTGAATGAAACATCTTAAGTCTGGGGCATATTTTGAACAGCATTTAACATTCCCGAACTTGAGGTCTGGCCCCCTTGGCCTGTTCCCTTTGATGGTAAGTTAAACACGAGGGCCGTAATGAGAGACTACACATGTCTTAATAGAGAATAAAAGCCAGTCATTTTGCACGTGCACAGAGAATTCTTTTAAAATAACCAAATATTAGGAGTCTATTTTCCCTTCTTAAAATAAGAAATTGATTCATCTTTAAAAGGTCCTCTCCAGAGCTTGTCTTAAACAGAGGACTTTTCAGACGGCCGGAGTGTCGGCATCTGTTCATTCAACATGTGTGAGACATGAAGCCGCAGCTGCCCTGGGAATAGCCATACTCTCTTCCTTCCGGCTGGACCACTGCAGAACCTCCCAGCTCAGCTTCTGGCCAGTTCCACCTCCTTCCTCTCCATCCCTAACTTTGGCCATGAGCCTTTCGTGATAAATGGTCAAATTTAATTCACCGCTTCCTGGTCTTGTTTTGTGTCTAGAGCTCTTTTTCCTTCAACAGATATTATCCGAGTCCTCACCAACAGCCAAGCACTGGGGAGATAACGGGGCTCAGACAAGGAGGTCACAGCCATTGCTGGGTGGGCACAGGGGCCAGAGAATAGTACAGATAGCAGAGGTGGAGGAAGATGCAAAGATTAGGAGTGACCATAAAGTGTGGGAGGAAGGGGACCAGAGTGTAAGGCTTGGGAACGGAGATGGTGAGGAATCATTACAATAGTAAGAGAGTAGCCAGCCGAGGAACCGCTACAATGGTAAGAGAGTAGCCGGCTTAGCACACATCGGAAAGGATCTTTAGAGCCCCACCTGCCTCACTCAGGGGGTTCGCCTCTTCCTATTAAATTCCACAAGACCTAGACACCCCCACTCCCCTGATGCCATCTCCCAATGCTGCCCTTCAAGTTAGCGTTCCCTTGACTTTAGTGGGCATGAAATCACCTGAGCCGGTTGCTCACGTGTAGATGATGAACTCTGGAGAAATCGGAATAGTTTGTAATTCAGCTAGTGGGATGTGGGCTCTGACATCAGCCAGCCTGACACGGCCATGGCTTGAATACAGCCTGGCTAGCTGGAAAGCTAGCAACTTAGAAAGACAAAAGGTATAGGCTTGGCTCCGGCCTTCCTTTTTACATGTAGATTGCCCGGGAAGGGGTTGCTGGCTCCAAAGCTGGTGAGATATGCAAATGTATGGATGAAAGGTGTGGTGTCCCTGGAAAAGGAATGTGAATAGAGAATTCCTGAGGGTGGAGGAGCAATTCAGGTTTGGGGCAGAGCTTGGGGGAGAGAAATAAACTCAAAGTCATGTTGTAAAGGACAAGAAGTCCTGAGCTGCCTTTGAACGATGATGGTGAGAAAGCCTGTTTCTTCCTCGCGCCTCCGCGAACACATTTAGGGAAAAGCACCAGTTTCTATGTTGGGGCGACGGTCCCCGACAGTGGGATTGTGTCAAGGCTATTGAGTAAAGAAAAATAGATCTTAATTAAGTCGTTGGTGAACTCCAGGGAAGTTGGGTTGAGAGAAATCTCTGTACTATCTTTACAACACTTCTGACAATTTGGAATGTTTCAAAATAAAAGATTCTCTCTCTTTCACACACACACACACACACACACACACACACACACACACACTGGACTCGGCACCACCTCCTGAGTTTCCATGCCTGGAGATGGAATGGGACTTAAGACTGACTGTGCATTTTCAGCTGGTCCCCAGGTGGACCCCGCTGAGAGAATCATATCCCTGAGTCTTTTGTGCCATCCATAGTGACCTCTCTCTGGATGTCACTTTAGGCCCGCATCTGAAATGACCCCTTGGCCTGAAGCACAATTTCCTAAAGAGGGATACACATTGTTTTCCTCACCCTTCTAGGTCCTTGGTCAGCAGAGCCCACTCCTCAGCAGGTTCCAGGTGGCCCCTGCTCCCTTCAATCCATGCTCCCTGTCCATCTTTCTTGCTTTATTTTTTTTCTCTCTAGCACTATGGAATGAGACACTAGGTATTCGCTACTTTGACATTTGTCTGTCTCCTACCAATTCCTGCCTCAGAGAAAGAGATGCCTAGAGGGCTTCTCCGTCTCAATCACGGCTGCGCCCTGGACGCTTGGAGTAGCTCAGCCACAGTAATCGCGCACAGAATGCAAGTCCCGAGTGGGTAGCAGGGAACTCACTCAGTTGACGATGTTTGGTACAGACGCCTGTCAAGAGCTCAGATTCAAGACTCAGAATCATGAGACCCCAATGCCTTCTCAGCCACACGTTCCTTGCTTATCCAAATATCTTTCCTCAACCAATCTGGGGAGTCCTGGCTACGCTGTGTCCTAAGAAAATGGGGAGATCCAGAGCAGCAATGCAGACCAAGTCCTAGAGCAGGGCCGGGGACTTTGTCTCTGTGTTTTCACTCCGCAAACCCAGTCTCTGTGATCATGCTAGGCAGAGCCTTGGTTAAAAGGAATTCAGTTTTGAATGGGAAATCCGTTCTCTAGGGCTTTGGGGGAAGTGGATGATGCTATGGGCGACCTTCAAGCAACTGAGAGGGGAGGCGTGTTCACATATTCTCAGATACTTCCAAAGTGTTTGGTTAGTGTCTAAATTCTCTCTGTATTTGCTGAGAATCAGTCTATCTATAGTCATGAAAACAGGATGACTCCAAACCGTTGCTGGAAATACATTCAAAGAACTTTTTGAACTGCCTTGCAATTAAATAACAAGATATATGTCCTTATATTTTATTTCTAAGTATATTAAATATATTTGAGCCCATTTCATTTGACTAAGACCTATACTGGCAATATACATCATGAACATAAATCTTTGTATCATATATTAATATATAATATTTTCAAAATATTTATATTTTTATAATAAATAAAAATCCATTGATCTATATTTGAGAATGTTAGGATTCGCGGTTTTGAAATGCAGACAGAGCCCTTATCAGCACAGGTTTTTATCGTGTAGCTTCGTGCTCTGCCACCATAGATGTCTGCACAAGCTCTCATGTGCTATCCTATATTGTCATCCGGGTATAGATGTTCCACGTTTGACTTGGGGCAGCAGTGTCAAACCAGAAGCTTCTTTATCCTTCTGGAGCGTGTCCATTGCTTCAGCCCCATCCTACGCGCCGATGCCTTTCTTGTCTGATTTTCTTTTAAGGCAGGGTCTCACCGTGTGGCTCTGGCTGGCCTCTAACTTTCAGTCCTCTCACCGGTGACTCCTTAGAGCCGAACTTACACGCACGCGCCCACCCCGCCAAGTGTTTCATGAAAAGCCTCGTGCAGGGGCAGCATCTTGGCCCAGCAGCGTCAGTGGTGAAGAAGGTGGATAAGGAAAAGGAACTACTTGTGATCAGCCTCAGGACCGTGGGGAGATAAAAGCCTGCGGGAAGGAGGAAGTGGACTGGCAACGAACACAAAGAAACCTGACTTCAAAAAGACCTGTTCATCAAATAAAGAACACAAACGGTATTCAAAGAATAAAAGGCAAGACGGGAAGAGCTACCAGAGGCAGGCTGGGGTGCAAAGGGAAGAGAAAAGACTTATCCACACTTGCCCCCTGCATCTCTAGTGAGGCTGTTATGGCCTTTCAGTTAGGGGACGCACCAATGGGACACACATACCCCGGGGGACAGAACCAAGGAGAACACTCTATTCTTTGTTATTCACCGTGCATACTCTGTCTCTGTGTCCCCTGTCCTGACACTGAATTCTGCCTCTCTGTCCCTTGCCCCCAGACTAGGGAACGCAGTGCGTGTTTATTTTAATAAAGCTCGTCAGAATATACCCCCTTTGTCCTGCAATATTTCCTCGGTCACAGAGCCTAGCTTCTGCTCAGAGTCTCGTCTTGGATGCCGCTGTTCTTACTGAGTTTTCTGTTGTTCTACATGACCGACCACACACTTAGGTAACAGTAGCCGCCATTCACTGAGTGCCAAGCATAGGCCGATGGTGGAGTGGGACCTGCTGCAAGACCGTTGCTAATACCGACAGAGTCCCCTCTGCTCCCAGCTCTCCTGAGCACTCTACTTCTGTTCACTCACTCAGTGGTACGCAACGCAACCAAAGACGTGTGTGTTCTTGTCGTCTCCGCCCTCCAGATGCTGACGCCAAGGCCCAAGCACTTTCCTGGGGATCACACAGGAGCAATAAGTAAAGGAGCAGGGCTACAAACTGACCCCAAACTGACCTCACTATGCTGATCGCGCTGTGTGTGCACTGTGTTCTTTCACAAGCTGGTCAGGTGGGCACCATTGCTCCCGCGTTACTGACGAATTCTATAGAGTTGACCTTAGTAGAACCACATAGAATGCTGCAGAGTGCGCATTTAAATCTGGAATGTTCCATCACCTGTGTGGTGTGCCATCAGGCTGGCTATCGGTCACGCTGGTTCCTACTGGCCACTCTAGTGGTTTGGATGAGAATTTTCCCTGTAGGTTTGTGTATTTGAACACTTGGTCCCCATCTGGCGGCACTGTTAGAGAGGCTTAGGAGGTGTGGCCTTGCCGGAGGGAGTGTGTCACTAGAGGAGCACTCAGAAGTGTCAAAGCCTTGGGCCATTCTCTGTGCTTACAGCTAAGCAGCGAGTTCCCAGCTTTCTGCTCAGGCTGCCATGGTGTTTGTGGCCATGCCTCCATGGCAAACCGGCACCTCCAGCAGGACAGCCGGAAGATGAGCCCTGGGGGTTAAACACCACAGATAAGAACGTGCCATGGTTAGTCCTTGGCTCCCATCAAAGATAAGGGTAGGGTCTGGGCACAGAGGCCACCACCATACCTGATGATCTGGGGATGGGAGGAGACCCTGACCTGGTACTGTTGTGAGTGTCTGAGAGCCCCTTGGACACCTCTGGTGGACAGGTCAGCTTTGCTGCAATGTGCCAGACAGGCCCTGTGCTTGGGCCTTGACTACAGGCTTGGCCTTCATTGGGCTCACACTTCCTAGTTAGCACAGATGGTAGAGCCAAACATTTCAACACACTTTTTTTTTTGAGACAGGGTTTCTCTGCAGCTTTGGAGCTTGTAGACCAGGCTGGTCTCGAACTCACAGAGATCCACCTGCCTCTGCCTCCCGAGTACTGGGATTAAAGGCGTGCACCACCACCGCCCGGCTCAACACAACTTTTACGTGTCACGATGCCTCTGTGCAAACACCTGCAGCTCCTACCTGATGCTTGCCGAGGCTTTGAGAGCAGGCCTTTGGAAGGACTGGTCTACTGCCCACTGCTGGTTTCAGCACAGGCTCTGGTACTTGTGGGACCTGTGATTCCACAGCCCTGCAGGCCATACAACCCACCAGGGGCATGGCTGGCCAACCAAAGCGTGCCACTCACATTTGCCGCTCATTCCTGAGCTTGCATTGTCAATTTGACGATGACGAGTTAGATACAGCTCAGCTTGAGGATTTGTCTGGGTGCCGTGTATTAAAATTCTAGCGGCCTGCTGGGGCGGATGGGATAGCTGCTGTGGCAAAACGCTGAGATAATTAATGGCGGCAACAACATTGTTTTGTTAAATACAAAACAATCCCAGGACCTTTCCAGCAGTTAATAAATAAAGAGATACTATAGATAATCGTAGCTAATGTAGCTATTTGCTTTCTTTCTTTTTTTTTTTTTTTTTTTTTTTTTGGTTTTTCGAGACAGGGTTTCTCTGTAGCTTTCGGAGCCTGTCCTGGAACTAGCTCTTGTAGACCAGGCTGGTCTCGAACTCACAGAGATCCGCCTGCCTCTGCCTCCCGAGTGCTGGGATTAAAGGCGTGCGCCACCGCCGCCCGGCTTAACGTAGCTATTTTCAAGGCAACGACTGAGCCTGATCACTTTTACAGCAGATTGATTGCCTCTTCAGCCTGGGCCTGGCGTGTTTATGAAGT
Source organism: Dicrostonyx torquatus (assembly GCA_028555095.1). NCBI lineage: Eukaryota > Metazoa > Chordata > Mammalia > Rodentia > Cricetidae > Dicrostonyx > Dicrostonyx torquatus. Next base: position 702,407 of record JAQHUG010000261.1, on the reverse strand, counting down.
CAGACGTTGTAACGCCTGACTGGAAACAGAGGTAAGTGCAGATGGCAGTGCCTGGAGAGCCGTTTGGTATATCAGCACCTAGAAAATTACTTAATGACCTTAAAAAACTGCATTTGTCTTTCCAGAGATTTAGTTCCCATTTATGCCTTGTATCTTTTGAGACGAAGTTTTCTTTGGACGGCCTTACTTTTGTGAGGATGAAACCACGAAAATAAAAATGCCTCTTCAAGGAGGGGGGGAGTCTCTAAAACTGTGAGCAGGAACATCTGTAACTGATTCATGCACTCAAGACCCAAAAGGTGAGAAGAGAAAAGAGGAGGAGGAGAAAGAGGAGGAAGAGAGGAAGAAGAAAAAAGAGGAGGAAGGGAGGACAGGAGGGAGGAGGAGGAAGCGGGGGAGAGTATGCCAGAGAGCGGTGTGGGACTTGAGCCGCCATTTTCTTCCGGTGGATCAAGAAGCCTTTGTCGAAAGTCCATCTCGCCTTGAGCCAGCTGAACCTCACTTACGTAGAGAAGCCTTGTCAGAGAGGAGGAGAGTTGTCTAACGCAGGGCCAACCAGAAAGAGCCTCTCCCTTTCCTCCTCCCTGTCCTCAGGTGCCAGTAGATCTGACAGTGCCCAGAGTGACCAGCAATGGCGGGCGGATGGCGCTGAGAAGCTGCTGGGTCAACAACATTTCACACCATGGACGTGAGGTTCAACCTGACCATTGCTACAGTAAAATTGTGAATGAGGCCAGGTGCTGGTGGATCCCCAGATCCTCTGCTCGCTTGTGTATTGTACTCCTTCAGGGGCCTCCATCAGCCCCAAGCAGCTGCTGTGGGTCCTGGCCTTGTGCCCACCTATGGATCACTCCTGTCTGGGGTCCTGTTATCCCCAAAGGACACAGCTAGGTGCTTAGCGCGTGCCATTCAGAACCCTGGGAAGTTCACGCCCCTTCCTGTTGAGTGACTGAAGATAGGAAGCGGTGAGCGAATTCTCTCCTTTCCCCCTACCCGTGGGAAATCCTGAGATGTAGTTTATCCTATAGGAAAAGATCCTCCAGTATCTGACAGCCAGTCAGTCACATTTAACCATGGACAGCTCAAAAGTGCATTATCCTCTGTGTGTCCCATTCCTCCTTCTAAGAGGCAAGCTGCCCGGCCTATGGGCAACCCTTCCAGGAGCTCACATGGCAGGAGCTGAAGTCTCTGGACAGCACTCAGGTGAAGGAGCATGAGAACCGTGACTGGGGCTTGATTTGAGTACCTAAGGCAGTCATCTGGCTAAGTTGTCTTTGGTTTGGACCCTCCAAGTTGCACGAGACGATAAATGCGGGTTGATTTAAGCCACAGAATTTGGGAGGATCTACTGCATAGCAACAATTAGTGCCTCTGTATATTTCATCCCAACCCTTGATTTTAGCCCTGTAACCAGACATGGAAGTCAGCATCATTTCATGAACCCTCTGGCTGGGACTGCCTTTTGGGAGGACTCCTATAGCCCAGGTTCCATCTGTGATAGTCATGGTCTACTCCAACTTGAACTCGGATGAGGATTGTCCCGTAGCGGTCCCCCGTTCAGGATACACTTCTAAGTCATTTTATGAGATCCGAATTTATTGAGGAAGTGTAGTGTTCTAGTTCTGAAATACATGCAGTCAGACAAACAGATCAACCCCCTTCATCATGGGGTCCAAGAGATGGGAGAGATGATCCATCAGATACTTGGGACCTAGTCACAGATTTCCTGATGCCCCAGCCCCACTCCACCCCCAAGTCCTGTTGAGGAAGTGTCTAGCTAGAAGACGATGGAAACCCCGTTAGAGCAGGGGCGAGCACAGTTCTCCAAGAGCCAGCACTCAGCCCCCTCTCAGGTGGATTTTCTGAGCATAGCCCCAAGTATGCTAGCAATTGACTGGGTTAAATAGAACAGGCTGGGAAGTGTCCTGTGGACTGTAGGGTACTGGCTACCTACAAATGTTTTGCTATTTACCAGTTCTTCTCTGATTGGCGTCCAGATGCTGTCCCACTGTCCCTGGTGCAAACACCCCTAAGGTCAACAAGACGTGTCACTCTCTGAGACTTGGCCATATCCTTTGAGCTTCTGCTCTTTCTTTCACCAGGTCTCTGGGGAGAATCATTTTTAAGCCTTGTTGGTAGAAGTTTCTGTCCCACCAGGTCCCACAGCCATTTAGTCCCAAATAGATCACACAGAGGTCTACATTAATTATAAACTGATTGGCCTAGTATCTCAGGCTTCTTATGAACTCTTATAGCTTCTATTAGCCCATAATTCTTGTCTGTGTTAGCCATGTGGCTTGGTACCTTTTTCAGCGAGGCAGTCACATCTTACTATCTTGCTTCCTCTATGGCTGGGTCTTGACTGCATACGGAAACTTCCCTCTTCCCAGAATTCTTGTTGCCCCGCCTCTACTTCTTGCCTGGTTGTCCTGCCTATACTTCCTGCCTGGCTACTGGCCAATCAGCATTTTATTAAAAATAATACGAGTGAGAGAATAAAAGATCATTGTCCCACAGCAAAGCCTGAGTTTTGCCACCTACCAGTCCTGTCACCCTTGATGGATAGGATGGCAGGAGAAGGCTACCACCTCATTACAGGCACCGGTTAACTGATGGGGGATGGATTTTCCCATCACCCTGAGAGAGCCTGCAGACCCTTTGTGCAAACACTCGCTGACAGGGAGGAGGGTCTCCCTTCTGCAGAGGGCAGCAGACAGAGTAAATATTGACAACCAGGAACCTTTACTTACCTACGTGTCTCCAGGCTGCTAATGGAGCAGAAGAATGCTTTGGTCCCTTCCTTATCAACCAAGGGAAAGCCATTCTCATTGGATCCCGTGTTTGGTGTGACTGGCATTTTATGAGACTAAAAGAGCCATGTTGGACCTTACAGAACAGGTCGGTTCCACCTGGACCAGACAGCAACATTCTTGTGGTCTTGACTCTGCTCCACCATGGTATTTCGTTGCAGGAGGCCCAAGGTGAGTCCTTCCAACTGTCTGCAGGGTTCTGCCACAGGAGGCCCCTGCAGCCACCCGTCTATTGACAAAGTGGCTCTGATGTTGAACCTCGCTTAAGAGAAAAGAACACTTGAACTTGCTATTACCCCTAACTGCTTTCCAAACAGACTGTCTGTTTCTGAGAACATTGTACCGTGACGGTACTCCAGACTAATGCATTTAGGTTGTTTGCATGTTACGTGTTTCTAGGAAGAAAGACGTGTTGAACAGAGGCAGATGCCGGACTGACTTCTAAAACTCTCAGAATAAACTCTAACCCCTGCCTAGGCCACCTGCCTACCCCTCTAAGGCTCCTGTCCAATCTTGCTACCTCTGACTGCTCATCAATGCCAGGCCAATGCCCTGTGTTCTCAGGTTCCCCCCCCCATGTATACTGTCCCTGGCCTGCTTTTTAGTAAGACCATCTCTGAACTACCCTCTGTACCCACAGTGATTTCCTCTGGGCCTTCTGCTGCTGGCTTCTTATTGCTATGTATCTTCTCCGTGAGAGCACAAGGCCACAGCTGTCTCTTAGGGTCCAGGGGGCTTCTCGTACATTGTAAGTTTATTGGGATAAAGGAATCCATGCTCTGAAGCGCACAGATGGATGTTTCAAGATGTGAAGGTGCTTTTGTTTTTTTAAAAAATACAAAACAAAAAAGAGAGACTGGTTTGCAGTAAAAATGTGAGCCACGTACACGGCCTCCTCTGTCAGTGGACTCAGGGTGACCTGGGTTCTCCTTTCTCCCGTTTTCCCCTTCGCTGGGGACCTGCTGCCACTGCTTCCGTTTTTAAAGGAAGATCCAAAGGCTCCAGGAGAGCTACCCTTCCCTCTGTTGCTTTGCTAATAAACATGTCTCCATCCCTCCTGTTTCTGCCCTACCCACAGCTTTCTCAGAGAGTGAGGCCTGGCCAAGGGGCCACAGGCCACCTGGGGCCTAAAAGAAGCTGGCAAACAAAGCTAACCTCTGGGATCTCCTGCTGCCTGTAGCAGCCTACGCCTCTGAACTGGCCTTCTCAGGAGACCAGGGACCCATTGTAGGAAGGGACACCATGAGCTACCCCTTTTCACCAAACTCTCATATACCCTGCCACCAAGCTGTGGGGAGCAGATGAAATGTTTTCACTCTTGCGGGTATTGGGAGGAACTGAACCTCCCTGCTGCTACAGAGCCTGAATGACATCTCGGAGTGACCCCGTTTCTCTGAGCGTCCCTGGCAAACACAGAACACCAGCAGACTTAGGACACCAACACAGTAACTTCGTGTTACTTCATGTCAACAGGATCATCTTGTTTCTCTTCATTTTCTGTGTGTATGTGTGTCCGTGGTGGCGGAGATGTGTTATGGTACAGACGGGGAGGTTCCAGGGATCGAACTCAGATCACCAGGCCTCCAACAGAATGACAAGGGGTGGGGTGCGGATGGTGAGAGAACCCAAGAAAGTCAGGTTTCACACTACCATTATAAATTAATTAAATGCAAACGTAGTTAAGTTTCTATTTACATTATATTCCACCATAAGGATGTGGCTTTTAATTGACAAATTATGTTAGCACCAAAACACTCCTAAGATGACAGTAAGAAAGATGGGGCCATGGACTTTGAACCTGTCTGTCCCTGCCTCTGCTACTTGCTAGACACTGGTGAGCCCCTTGGCCTGTGATCTGAAAACTTGGAATAGCCTCTGCTTTCTGAGGATTCTAAGGTCCCTAACGTAAATTTCTTGAGGCCATGTACACACACAGAATGGTACAGCGTGCCTTAAAGCAGATGCGTCCTGTATGCCAGAACGTTTTCCAGGCCCCTCGCCTTAGTTAACTTATCTAATCGTCCCAACAGCCTTGTGATCGTCTCAGCATTTGTCAGGTCTGGAAACTGAGGCACGCAGGGTGGTAGGATGTGTCAGCAGGCAGGGTCCAGGACCTGCGTACAGCAGCTGGGCCTTCATGACGTTCTCTACCGCGCATCCCTGTCGGGAGAAATTGCTGTCCTTAAGGATCAGCTGTTTAGAGTGCTTCCCCCAGGTGCAGACGACAAAGAGATAAAAACAATGACTCGAAGTTACCGTGAAACTGGCAGGTGGAACCAGAGGGTGCCTCCTAGGTTTGCAAAAACTGGGCTCTACGTGTCCTGTTTTAAAGTTTTCCCACAAAACGTTAGAGGACATGTTGGTTATAAAGAAGGTCTTTATCACATTATCACATAAGATACCACCCGCCTTCAAATGTAAAGACCCCTGTCATGATCTGATCTGATACGGGACTTCCTGCCTCAGTGAGGTAGCCTAACGTGATCACATTTCCTTGTCCTTTCATCATGTGACCGTCACTGGTCCCGCATCCTCTGTAGTCATGGATTGTATTTGTGAGTTTCCTTTCTCTTAGCCAAACGGCTGAAAGCCCTGGCTCCAAGTGGAAGCAGGTGTCACTATAGAGATTTCTGCCTTTGCTCCTCTTGCTAGGTATTTGCTGCAAATGCCTACGTCTAAGGATGACAGTTCGTGTGGGCAGCATTGCGGGCCTCAGCGTCGCGCGCGCTTTTCTGGGCTCACGGTTAACCACAGCAGGACACTTCAGAGGGAGACTGTCTTCTCCCCCACTTCCACTTACCCTGAAACCAATGACAGCTCTGACACCATGCCTCCTCCTTTCTAACCCCCAAGTGTGTCCTTCTAAATCCTCAGGCCAGGGTTAATGATCTCAGCCATTTCCTCATCCATCCATGAATGCTTACATCTGGCTGTCATTTATCCTTTAACTGTTTGCCCATCTGCCCATCATCTGCTCATCTAGCCACTGTAAGTACACATGGGCCATTTATTTTTGGCTAATACAGTTCTCAATGGTGGAGACACTCCATTTAGGTCTCCAAGGGTCACCATTGTAACTATTCAGCCACAGATAAGGCTGCACTTCCGGGTTCTAAAGGGGAGCACGTGCAGATGGGCCCTCAGGCAATTGCCTGAATGTTAAAGTCCCCCCCCAACCATGGTGCGCATGTGTGGTTCCATCTGCATACATACGACTCAGCTAAACACTTATGCATCCGTGAGCCCCATCATCTGCGTCATCTGCGTCATCTGAGTATGACGTAGTCACGCCAACCTCCTGAGCTTGCTCTCTCTCTCTCTCTCTCTCTCTCTCTCTCTCTCTCTGTCTCTCTCTCTCTTTCTCTCCACGCTTCTCCAGCTTCCCTTTGTCACTCACTACTTGGCATAAATTTTCTCCTATCATGTCTACCTTGCACCCTTGTTGACCTAATCAGTGTCCTTTTAATGAAAAAAAAATCTATTGTCTAAGTGATTCCATTTAAAGGAAGTTTTACACACCTTTTATATATTGCATGTTTTCTTCACAGGTTATATACATAGTGTTCACTAGTGTGTAACTTGAGACCTCTCATGTGTCACTAATGGCAACTATATTACAGATTGGAGTACTGAGATAGTTCACGTTTCTTTTATAAAGCCACTATGAAACAATGGTGCTCTCTGTACCTTGTGTAAATTCTCTATTCAGGAGATTCTCTCTGTAAGAGTTAGAACTAAGAACTGAACTTAGGTCTCCTGAATCCTCTTAGGTCTTAGACAATCCATGGATCCAGAACTGAGCTCAGGCTGGATTACAGGAGGATTTTGGGTGATTAGATAATACCCAGCATACCTCAGGAACTTGTGAAACCAGTTCTCATCTGCCCAAAGGTGTCATTTTCCCCTCCAGGGGGCATATGGCTACCTATGGCACCTATCAGCATATCAAAGCCCAGGCTGCCCTCTTGGCTCCTTGGTACTAGGTACTAGAAGCATCAGTTAGGTATTTCAAAGTCCACATCAGTCTCCTAGCCCTTTCCTCCCCTGCCTGTCGGGGACCGTCGCCCCAACACAGAAACTGATGTTTTTCCCCAAAATGTGTCCCCAGAGACACGAGGAAGAATCAGACTCTTTACACCATCTTTATCATTCAAGGGCAGCTCAGGACTTCTCGTCCTTCCAGCATGACCTGCGTTTATTCTCTATCTCAAACCATTCCTGCTCTGAATCCCCTCTCCAAACCATTCCTCCTCTGAAAATGCTCTCTCCACCCTTGAGGAATTTTTCTATTCTTATTCCTTTTTCCGGGGCACCTCCCCCAGCACACACACACCTGCATTCTTTCACCAGCTTTGGAGATAGCTACTTCTCATCAAGCGATCTACAAATGAAAAGGAAGGCTGGAGCAAAACCTTCATCTATTGTCTTTCTAAATTGTCGGCCTTCAGCTACGAAGCTGCATGGCGTCCTCAGGCTGGTGGGTATCAGAGCCCACACCTGCCCCATCAACTACTCATCGTCCTTATAACCCATGTGACTTGTCCACCCCATGCTCTCTTGGTCTTTCTCTCTCACACAAGGCCTTGGTCCAGTCTGCTGGCCATGCCCAGTCTACTTCTTTTTCTTTCTGCTCTGGACTCTTCCAGACACCTCTGGATATTTTTCATCCTTCACAATAAACCTTCCCCTTCATACTAGAGTGGTCATGCCTACTTGAGTGGTCACACCCGCAGTTTCTTTAATGTGCCCTATCACATACAGACCCAAGCCCAGCAAACCCATTAGAAGATTGAGAAGTTAATTATATTAATAGTCATATATGTTGGCTGGGCGGTGGTGGCGCACGCCTTTAATCCCAGCACTCAGGAGGCAGAGGCAGACGGATCTCTGTGAGTTCGAGACCAGCCTGGTCTACAAGAGCTAGTTCCAGGACAGGCTCCAAAGCTGCAGAGAAACCCTGTCTCAAAAAACCCAAAAAAATCATATATGTTAAAAAATAAATTGGAATATGATGAAATACACCACAACCCATGTAATTAATTGTGCCCTTTGAAGCCTAATGTCACAGCATGAAACATTTACCTTCCTGGGGGGATTAGGGTCAGACAAGTTTCAAAGCTATTTCCCCATCATCGTGTTGCTTGAAATCCAGGCTGCCTTGTTGGCTTCATTGAACCTGCTAAGGATGCTACATCATAGAACTCCAGGAACAACCATTGACTGCCAGCATCCCATCTGGACCACTGTCTGCTTTGTGTGTGTGTTGTGGGATGGGGTGGTATATACAAATGCTGTATGCATTTATGTGTGTTGTGTGTACATGTGTTGTACAGAGACCCAAGGAAGGCATCGGATGTCCTACTCTATGGCTCTCTTCCTTATTCCTTTGGTCAGGTTCTCTCCCTGAACCTGGACCTAGGCTAATGGCTACGTGGGGTTACATGTATGTGAGTAGCCATGCTCTCCTTTTCTTTTTTTTTTTTTTCAAGAACAGTTAGTATTTTTATTCTATTTTCAAATTGCACTTCTTTTCACATAATGCTATTAGACAGTAAATTCTTTTTTTTTTTTTTTAATGCTCTCCTTTTCATATGGAGACTGTGGATTTGAACTTAGGGACTCATGTGTGTGTAGCAGATGTCCTTAGCTGCTGAGCCATCTCCATAACCTCCACTGGATACTTCTGTGAAGAAATTATTACTGGAGTTCAACACGTATACAGCATCCTAGGCTATACATGGAGATCTGTGGTGTCCTGTAGTTTGTCCCACGCCTTAGTAATAACCGCAGAACTGAGCCACGGGGACAAATTGACTTGCAAAGTCTGAAGTGCCTGTTATCCGGTCCCTTTGTAGAACAAGTCTGCCCACCGCTCAGAAACGCAACCCAAGAGCACAGAGTTAGAAGTGCAGATTCCGGCAGGCCGCTGACTGGCCGGAGCGCTGCTGCAGTAAACCGTTGAGTTCAGACAAGGGCACTTCAGTGTTTGCTTCTCTTCGGGGATCTGGACCGAGGCGGTGTGAACAGGGCAGGCAGAGGCCTCCCTGCCAGAATCCATCTTGCCGATGTCTCCCAGGACTGCCTATTATCCAGCTTCTGGCTTCTCTCATCAGCGCTGCTACTCTTCCCAGTGCTCTGGCCCTGGGAGGGGGAACACATGGATAGAGGCCTTTGACTCTTGATGTAATAAATGCTGAGTGACACCCAAAAGTGGAGAAGTTTGGGAACGATGTGGAAAACTGTGGAATTCTCCCAGTAACAAGGGGCCCAGCCCGGTTTTGGACAGCGAATCATGGTTCTAGCCAAGACACTCCCATTACAATCTCTGCTGACCACCATGAACCTGAGTGGCTTCTCAGCTTCCCCCACAGCCCTGACTCATTCCCTGCACTCTTGTCCTGTGTGTGCTCCTCATTTCCCTGCTCATCTTCATCCTTCTCAATCTTGTGGGGGACAGGGGCCTCTTCCCAGGCCTGCCATGTAACATGACTTGAACAGCAGAAACGCTAGCTCGACTCTTTTCCGCTTGAATTCCCTTGTCATTCCTTTGGTTGTGTAGTTTCGGGTTCGCATTGTATCTGGAATGGTGTGTTTGACCTTGGGCCTCGTCTCCGTGTGAAGGCTAGCAGCTCAGATGGTTTAGAAGGAAGCCAGACATGGGGCCAGCTGCCTGGGGCTGGGGTTTGAAGTATGCTTGAGTGAACGATGATGGCTCATAGAACATGAGTGTTTATTTTTATACTTAGGTCCTTCATTTTCTACACGAGACCAAAGCGTGTGAAGGAAGGTCACTGAGGAAAACAAAGCAC
>JAQHUG010000261.1:666457-690029 GCA_028555095.1 Dicrostonyx torquatus | reverse complement strand
AGAAGGAGAAGGAGAAGGAGAAGGAGAAGAAGAAGAAGAAGAAGAAGAAGAAGAAGAAGAAGAAGAAGAAGAAGAAGAAGAAGAAAGAGAAAAAAGAAAAAAGAAATCTGAATGAACAGAGACAATACACTAAGTGCTTAGAATTTTAATTTTGGAGACGGCATCAGTGCCATGTTTTCTAGCAGAGAAAACTCCTCTACTCTCTTTAACAGGCACCAGAATTCTATTAACTTCTCACACTATTTCCTCTTTTGGTATTTACTGATTTTTTATTATAAAGTATTACAAATCCATTGTCTGACCTTGAGAAGTGCTGACCATCATTTTAAGAAATCGGGAATGAAAAACACATCCTCAACCGACCAGCATTATTATTTTCCACTACCCCTGCACTTGAGGCCCAAGCAACATCATGGAAGGGTGGTGGGAAAGGCTGTAAAAAATCTACTTCAAGATAATCTCTGTTGGAAAGGAGAAAGAGAAGGGGTGAGGATGGTGGAGAGAGAGGACACAAATGGGGACTGGAAAGATAGGGAGGGGTGAATCTAATTAGATATGACTATGATCAAGATAGAGTGTATGAAATGCTCAACTAATATAAACATTATTTTAAAACAACACTCCAAACAAATTTTGCCTTTCTAATGACCTGAAAAAGTATTTTGTGTCCTTAATGATTAAAGCCCTAATATTCATTTGCATTCTACACTTCTCCTGAGCGATAGGAAATATTTAGAACTTTCTACTCTTTTCCCCTTCTTCACATTCATGTCACTGTTGTTGTTAATTATTAGCACTACACCATATTGTAAACTTGACGGGATACTGTCTTCTTAAAGCCACTCATTGAAACCACAAATATTTGCCTAGATCTAACTACAATTTTGTCACTGTTAGTTGGCCATATTTTCGACATCTTCAGTTTCCTTATAGAATCCATTATTCTGTCTGAATAAAATACTTTAGACTAATTTTAATAGTGAAGGTATATTGTTTCAAACTCAGTTTAAGTGTGAAAATGGCTTTCTGGTCTACCTTGCTGTGTAGAGAACTCCAAGCTGGCCAGCAGCTCCTCTCAGTCCAGTTGAGTTGCTTCTATTAGGCTGTTATTTTAGGTTCTCCAGTTTCTATTAATGCTACTAAGAAGTTGGTTGTCCTTGGTTGCTGTCAATCAAACGGTTGAGTCTTTGGAAATCACCTTGATTTGGTTTGCTTGTTTTACTGAAATTTCATTCTAATGTGACTGGATTTCTTCTTCAATCCTGACTAGGATTTGGGGTGTGTGTGTGTGTGTGGGGGTTGTTCTGTGTACTATTATCCCATCATTCCCATAAATCTATGCATTAATATCTAATTTTAGAAAACTTTCAGCCTAAAGTTTTCAAATATTTTTCCCTTATGAGATTTTAACTATGTGAATAGTTTGCCTGCTCCCTATGTCCTCTGCTATGACATATGAATATATATCTATCTATGAACACACACACACACATATTCATCTCCTTTCTGTGTGATCCATTCTGTCTTGCATATCTTCCAATTGCTCTACCCGTGCCCACCTTTCCTGCTTTCCTTGTGGTATGTTTTCTGGGTCGTGTTGTGCCAGTCTCTATGATGAAGAGATACAAAACATGGGCTTTAATTTGGGAATAAGGGGAAAGAGAGCATGGAAGTGACTAGCATCTCTTAATGGCATGAAGTAAAGGGATCCTTGCCAATTTTGGGGTTAGAATGGCTTTGGGTAACAGGTAGGTTTTACTTAGTCTTAAGGACATGATTTATGCTGAACTTCTTTGGAAATATTATCCACCTGGGTGCCTCCTCTTCTTTGATGCCTAGTCATCCCCACGACACTCAAATGAAGCCTTTAGTCTTGGCATGGACCCAAAAGCTTTTCTGTAAGATTTCTGGTGTACTTACCTCACTTCATCCAATAGCAAGTCTCAGTTCACGTTTGACTTAATCTAGTGATATTCAAGTATCTTTGTGCTCTGGAACAATTTATTTCACCTGTAGGTGATCTTATGCATTTGTATTTTGTGGTTTTGGGGATCGAACCCAGGGCTTTACAAGTGCTTTGCCTCTAAGCTCCATCCTTTAAAAACCTTAATTTTCTAACACGCAAAGCACATGGTACACACTCCACAATGGCGAGCTACTCCTATGGGCAGAAATTCTTCTCCCCCATCTTTAAATGCAAATATTAGAGGAGACCACCCACAGTGGTTGAGAAAACAGAGTGCTTATCAGCCCACCCCACTGAAGCGCTTCTGAACTGTACAACCGAAGGCTTTCAGACACCACTGTGGTGCCTGGACCAGGGCTCAAGGCCATAGGGACCTTTCCTTTCTGCTTTCAGCCTTCCGTGGCATCTTCCCCAACAAGGTTCTCCCATGACACAAAGGATTCTTGGAGAACGATCATCCAGCAGGAAGGAGAACTGGTTTTCTCAGGCCTTCTCTTTAAAAAGCAAGTGAGCGTCTGCCTTCGAAGCCTCCAGCAACCCCCGTCCTGAATCACGCAGATTGGAACCACATGATGTACCCTGACCCTGAGTGTTTCTTATCAGTGGGACAGGGGACACTCTAAGGGAATTCAATCCACCCAGGTCCTTTCCCTGGCTAGGGATACAAACCACTGCTTGTGAAAGAGGTGAACACCCAAGGAAAAACTGAAGCGATGTTATCGAGAAGAAAGAAGATGACGCCTTGTTAGCCTCACATAGCAAATGTCCAGTGTGTAGTTATTGGTCTCCACACTCCCTGGGGTCCCCCCTTGCCCCCCACAAGTCCTTTTGGACATTTCTGTACTCTCAGAGACCCCACCACGCTCTGCCAGTTTTTGCTAGCATCCTCTTCTTATCTCAGAGTAAGTTCCTTAACCACGGGGTCCCTGCCTTATTCATCTTTGGTTTCAGCCCCCAGCATAGACACCGACGTTCAGTATGTGTCCATCCAATGCCTAAATAAGCACAACTGAGTGGAGATAGATTCCTTCTTGCTTAATGGAAAAGTCTATTCCCATAGCAGCAGGAATGGAATCCCGGCAAGAGCCTGGAAGTCAATCTGTCTCTATAAATTCCAATCCTTGTGCCCAGGATTTCCACCCAACAGATGCTTTTTGCATTGTGAAACACCCAAGCCTGTGGGCTGCCTGGATTCATGTGTTTGCTTCGTCCTTCATCACCCCATTTCCCGGGAAGGAGCGGGGCCTGTGGGGACCCTGTGCTCGCCGCACATGTTTTCCGTTTCATGTTTCAGCCAATAAACGAGAAGGCGCTCTCACAGGCCACTTAACATGTCTTACAGACATTTCCTTGGACAAGTGGGCTCTTCTCCCTTGGGGAGCCCCGATGCCTGGATGGTCTGCAAACCTGACAGTCGCCTGCAGAACACCCAGCAGCTGACGGAAAGATGGCTGTCGGCTTTACAGTGTGACTGGAAGGCAAGCTGATTGACCTCAAGTAAATCAGGGTTTCAAGGCACAGGTGGGTCTGACCTGAGCTGGCGAAGTCTGCACATCTGGAGGAGGGAACATCTGGATGGCCACACCCATGGGTGATGCAGTCATCAACTGGGACTGGGGTATGGGGTCATTCCTGTCCTCCCACATCCTTTCATCTTCTTACTTCAATTTTAGCTCTTTTTGAAACTGAACAAGGAGGGTTTTTTTTTTTCAGGGATGGAAGGAAGAATTGCCTCTGAATCCAGTTTCCTATGCCAGACTCATCATTACTAGGCAAAGCAATATGAAATTAAAAACTAGGGCTTGGCCATCCAGCGCAACAAGCTGAAATCTAAGGCTATCATACATAAAACACAGCCTCTTGGCGAAAATAAAAATCTCTGCAAACCCACAGGCCTCAAAAATAGCATCTGGTTCTTCCGCAAAAGTAGCCATTTTCCTCCGTGCCAGATCCAACCCAAGAGAGCTGAGTGCTGCCTGCTACTGTCCGTCTGATTGGAGAAAGCCGGGAACAATAAAGCAAGGGAAGTGAGGCTGATGCTCTAAAAACGGAAACACTCAAAGGTTAGAACAGGGGGAGGCGGGAATGCTCTATTTAAAAGAGAGGGACTTGGAAGGAGGAGCAGTGTCAAAACCACCAAGGCGCCAGGTTCGTCTGGCAGTAGAGCCCCTCCCAGGAGACACGTGCTTACAGACCATAACACTGACCACACTGCCCCCAACATTCTTCGTTCTATTCTAAAATGGAGATTGCAAAGAAACTTTTATGTGATTATTTTCTGAAACTCTCTTTTTCTCCAAGCGATGAATCTCGACCCTTTTCCCCCAAGCCGCACAACACTCAAGTGTCGCCCGGCTGTTCGCAGCATCCAACGACCCTCCCACAGCCCTCGTGGTTACAATAAGTGAATTCAGAATACCCAAGAACAGTTTGTCCAGCTAGACGGATTCTAACGTTCCCGGGTTTTGTTTGACACTTGAAGCACCAGTAAAATGAGATCCTGTCAGAACTCGTGTCTCACTGGGCAAAAGGTGTTGTAAATTGGGGGAAGAGGTGTGGGTTGTTTGTTCCCAGCTCCCAGCCGCCAGCCATTGGCCCACTCAGCTGCTGGCCGCCTGCACCCGAAAGAACCACAGGAGAACAGTATTCATTCAAACTCTGACTGGCCCATTATCTTTAGCCTTTTCTTGGCTAGCTCTCACATCTAAATTAACCCATTATAAAAGTCTGTATGTCACCACGAGCTGGGTGACTTACCAGACGGTCCTAAGGTACCTCCATCTCCCACGGGAGCCTCATGGCATCTGGCTCACTTCCTTTCTTCTCCTCAGAACTTCTGTTCTGTCTACTCCGCCCAACTAAGGGCTGACCTATCTTATAAGCCAGGCAGCTCTTTATTCAACCAATAAGAGTAATACAAAATACAGGAGAACACTCCCACATCAAAAAGGCAAGACTTGGGATGGGGCCGGACATCGGGAAAAAGACTCGGACATTGTGCAGCCGTTGTTGGGCATCGCTGTTAATCAGAACATACGTGGAGGTCTGAGGAGGTAGCAAATGTCAAGGCCCAGCGTGCTTCGCACAAAGTAAGCCTATTGGCGGCTCATATACATAAAACAATTGCGGTTCAGCATCTGTGGCCTCAGCATCCCAAATCTTAAATGTGCTATCATCCGGAGCTTTGTGAGCGCTGATAGGAACCACAAGTGGAAAATTCCGCTCCCGACTTCACGAGAAGGGTCGCCATATAGGTGCATTAAAAACTGCATAAACACCAGGCGGTGGTGGCGCACGCCTTTAATCCCAGCACTTGGGAGGAAGAGGCAGGTGGATCTCTGTGAGTTCGAGACCAGCCTGGTCTATAAGAGGTAGTTCTGGGACAGGTTTAAGAACTACAGAGAATACAGAGAAACCCTGTCTTGAAAAGCAAAACAAAACAAAAGAAAAAAACCCAGCATATACAATTTCTTCCAGGCTAGGCATTGTGATTTTTTTTAACTGTGAAATACCCTACACGGGCTCACGTCTTCACATCCTTGAATGCTTTGTCTTCAGTTGGACATTTTGTTTTGGGAGGTGGTGGGGCATTTGAGAACTGGGGTCTATTGGGTAATAGTGGGCCACTCAGGAAAAAGGGGCCCACGTGTCTTGAGGCTTGTAGACTAGCCCCGTTTCCTGCCTTATCTCTGTTTCATGGTCCATGCAGATGTGAACAAGCAGCTTTAAACTCCTACTGCCACAGCCTCAAACCATTTTCTCCACGACACTGTACCCAGACTGTGTCTGTGTGACTGTACCTGTCACCCCAGACCATGAGTCAAAATATCACCTTCTTTCCTTGGTCATGGTGATAAGCAACCAGTAGAGAAAAGTTGTGTGGAAAAGGGAGGATGTTGCTGTGACTACATGACCAGGTGTTCCTCAGAAGCCTTTAGGACTGGTTTGGAGGATTGTGGAAAAGTTGAGAAGACTGGAATACTGTGGGCAGATCCTAACAGGCATTCTATCAGGAGTTCATGAGGCCAGGGTGCTGATAGGAATGCAGAGGATGGCGGTCTGATGAAGGTCCCGTAAGAGGAAAAGGACTCTATTTGGGAACCGGGCACGTTATAGTCTGAGAAAGAGTACAGCTGTGTTCCGATCATGTTCTGAAAGTCTGAGTGAGGCCGAATCTAAACGGAACGGACCAAATTGTTTGGCAGAGGGGATGTGAACAGCGTCGACACTGGTGTTGTGGTGAGAACTATTTCTGCCATAGGTTCATGCCTTATGACACTTAGGACTTAACACCAGCTGGAGGCTTTGCTGGGGAAGGTTGGAAGGAGATCTTCACTGGAGGGTGTGAGTCACTGGGGGCAGGCCTTGAGGCTTTAGTGTCCAACACTGCTTCCTGTCCACTCTCTGTTTCCTAAGCACAGATGCAACGTGACCAGTCGCCTCTCCGGCTACTGTGCCCTCCCTGCCTGCTGCCGTGGCTTTCCTCCTGTATCTTCCCTGACATGATAGACTACAACCCAGACTGTAAGCCAAGCAAGGCCTTGTCTTACTTGCTTGTCAGGGTATTTTATCACATTAATGAGGGAGTAATCAAGACAACCAGTGGATGAGATGAGAGATGACAGCATCTCTCAGAGACGGAGTATTTTGCATTCTGAAATGAACATGAAATTTAAGGATCAGGGATGGGATGTTAAGGTCCAAAGTAATTTTTCAAACCTCAAGTCAACGAAAGATAGATTTGTTATCATTTATCTCCATCACCAACTTGATTGGATTTTGAACCTCTTAGGGCATTCATTAAGCACATTATAGATGCGCTGAGGGACAGGAATGGCAGGCATTGCCAAAGAGGGAAGTGAGACCCTCCCTGAATGTGGGTAGCACTGTCCCATGGGCTGGGTCCTAGACTAAGTAAAAGTGGTGACTGAGGAAAGCAGGTGGGGTCACCCGCACTGTTTGTTATCTGCTATAGATCTGCTGAGATGTGAGCACTATCCCCTCAAAGTTAGAGACAGGCTCTGGCTCCGCAGTCACGCCTTCTCTGCCGCTGTGGCTGTGTCCTTTGGACCTCGCGTCAAATCACAGCTCTCTCCCATGACATTGCTTACGTCAGGTACTCTGTCAGCAACAAGGAGAGTAACTAATACAGAGTCCATAAAACATAGATCAGTTTAGTGTCTGGACTTGAGTCTCATCTCCAAGAAATCTCCTTATGTGTCTGAATACCCCAAAATCAAAATGAATATAACAAAAACCAAAACAACCACACCACCATCAACAACAAAACCCCCACTTCTTGTCTCAAGCAGGGGTGAAATTAAATCCGGTCACTCATAAAAGAGGAATCAGAATATAGAACATATAAGGCATTTCTACCTCCTAGTAATCACTGACATACATACTGAAGCACACTATGCCTCTTTTTTACCTGCATTTCCAATACTGAAAATGGCATTTTGTGATCCTCTCTCTTTCTGTGTATTGTCTATGTGTGCCTGTGTGTGTGAAGGTGTCTGAGCATGCGTGCATGTATGGAGACCAGGGTCAAGGGTGGGTATCCTCCTTGCTCTTGTAGAAAATAACTCTTCACTGAACTTGGCTCTCACCAATCAACTATTCAAGCTGACTGGCTATCCCCAGGTGTCCTCCTGTTTCTGCATCCCCAGTGCCATGATAATTGATATGCAAAGAGCTCTTTACATGGATAAAGATCTGAACTCAGGTTCTCATGCTGCTGAGAATGGCTAGCCCATGAGGCAAGCAACTGTCATCTTGGAGAGTTCAGCTGTGCCCCATCACAAAAGAACACCACAGTCCTATGTTACAGGAGGCTGTTTGTCCCTGACACCTGGCTAGCTCAGTCGATAGATCATGAGACTCTTAATCTCAGGGTCATGGGTTCGGACCCCACATTGGGTGCCAATCTGTTACAGGAGGAAAGGGCTGTTTGCCCCTGCCACCCAGCTAGCTTAATCCCAAAATATTCACACAGAAATTATATTAATTAAATTACTGCCTGGCCCACTATCTCTAGCCTATTATTGGCTAACTCACATCTTGATTTAACCCATTTCTACCAATCTGTGTAATACCACAAGGTCATGGCTTACCGGGAAAGATTCTAACCAGCGTCAGTCTCAGGCAGGAGCTTCATGGTGTCTGCCACTCTGCCCTTCTTCCCAGCATTCAGTTTTGTCTTCCTGCCTATCTAAGTTCTGCCCTATCAAAAGGCCAAGGCATTTTCTTTATTCAACCAATGAAAGCAACACATAGACAGAAGAACCTCCTACACCAGTCCTAAGCTAGGGAAGACTGGGGGAGGAGCTCCATCTATAGGGCTATAGACAGCCTCCATGCCTACTGGGCAAAGACTTAGACGCAGCCTATTGGGAAAGGAAGTGTATCCACATTCCTGTAGGTAACCATCACTTATGCTCTGTAAGGAAGCCCGATGGACTCATTTGTAGCACAATTAATAAAAACCCAAAGACAGTTATTGGGGTTCAGCCTCTGGCTCACCTCTAACTCGGTCTGAAATGATGATCCTGCCTCCAGGAATCCTCAGAATGAGACTGTGTCTGAGAGCTGTCTCCTCCTATCTTATATTTCTCTCTAGGGCTGGGATTAAAGGTGTGCACCACCACCACCCGGTTTCTATGGCAAACTAGCGTGGTTACTGGGATTAATGGTATGTGTCACCACTGTCTTGTCTGTAAGGCTGACCAGTGGGGCTATTTTACTCTCTGCTCTTCAGGCAAGCTTTATTTATTTATTAAAATACAAATGAAATATCACTGCGCTCATTGGTTTCCCAGAATGAACTGTGGCAAAATGGTGCCTCAATTTGTCATTGGATCCTTAGGAGAAAGAGTGAGTGTTGTTTACATCTCTTCCTGGGAAGGAATTTTAGCACCGTGTGCTTGCACAAGCATTTCACCATTTAAGCAGAAATGACAGCTGTGGACGTTCTGAATCCCTACTAGGAGAAAACCTAAGTTGCAATCACTGGTTTTTGGGAAGGAATGTGTCAATATAAACTAAGTGCCGTAAGCATGTTTCTATCTGCTCATCCAAAATTGAGTAGAGTTAGGCACAGATCTCACGATATCACAGCCTCTGTTGGGAAGAGACCCTGCACAAGGAAATTTGAAAGAAATGTCATAAAGCAAAACGCTGACTTACCAAGTGTGAGCTCCGAGTGTAGAGGGAACACAGAGACAACAGGCTTGGGTCAGCAACCGCGAGGAGCCAGTACTCCTCAAGGCCCACAAGGGCAAGGAACAGTTGGTTTCTAGAACTTGCCCCATGCATAGAGCTCCTCCAACACCCTGATCCCCCAGGTGGCCCGCCCATGGGAAGAAATGACCCGTTCCCACACCTTCAGTTCTGATTTGACTACTGGCTCCTTCCAACCAAAGCCAGAGGCCTCCTCCAACAAGCCCAGATGGACCCTGTGTGCACAACGCCTCTAGAGAGGAAAATGAAAACTTTCCAGCACACTTGGTTATTTTTAAGAGCAAGAGTAAAAATGGAAGATTACACAGATGTCCAAATGTTGGGGAACGAGCCAACAAAGTATGGTACGTTTTGCAGAGGGGAGGTTACGCAGCCATCACAATCCCGCTTTTGAAGAAAGAATAACACAGAAACATGTTTTCTATACGATCTCAGCTGATGACAAGTAGGGTAGAAAATTATATATGATTTCAATTATGGAAAAGAAAACCACCCTTTGGAAACGTAGATGAGAAGAAGCATGCTCAAAATTAAAGTATGCTGATTTGGTAATTAGAACGCTTCCCCTTCTCCTCCTCTCTCTCCTTCTCTGCTTCCTCCTCCTCCTCTTCCAATTTTCACATAAACCACGTCACTATAAAGAAAAAGCCTGTTGCTCTCTGTAGATTATAGTTTAGTGGGTCGGAAAGATTGATTTCTATCCGATTACAACAAAACTCGGTGGAAGACGAGGTAGTGATGTCAGCTGGTAGGTAGACTCAGGGAAAACTCCTAGGGTGGAGAGGGTTGCCGGTGTGCCTTGAGAGACATGCTGGATGGCTATATGGAAGAGGAGAATCCTGGGAAGAAACCAACACGGTGCTTATAAATGCACCCTAGCACGGCATGATAGCAGGGGAATGTTCTAGAGCACCCACTTGCCAAACCAGAAGAGAAATCTATGTCTACCTTTGTTTCAGAGCCCAAGACAAATGTTCAGAAAAGGCTTCCAGGCGTTTCCAGGGTTTTAAGTCACAGACGTCAGTTAGAGACCTACGCCATCAAACTACATACAACTATGTTGGCCCCTGTGAGGTGCATATTCAACATCTCTAGCTACCTCCCTCTGAGATGCTTCCTGAGCCACAAGTGAAACATGGCCTGGGTCGTGGGTGGCAATAAATCTCGGGGACTGCGGTAGAAGTGGAGGTGGCCGTAGAGTGGCCAGGTTGGAGACCTGCTCTACAGTGTGGGGTAGAAAAGGATACGGTGCCAATGCAGAAGGGAGGGAGAAGCTGCAAGAGGAAAAGGGTTGGGGAACTGGGCAGATCCTGCCTGCATCCAGTCCCTGTCTGGGAACTTTCTGAAGTCCCGCTTCATTCCTGTCCTGAGTTGACTGAGATCCCCCACAGTCCTAGAACAGAGGCCAGCTTTTAGTGCTGGTCTAGCAAGAGTTGGTCTTACTTGCCAAGATGGACAAGTGACTTCGCTTCAGAGACACAGCCTGGCGCATGGTCCTTACTGGTGCGTAAGGACAACAGCCGGCCTGCCACTAAAGCTTAAGTGTCTGAGAGACAGGATGGTGCAGGTCCCAGGGGCTAGAGACATCAGGCCAGCCACCAACTCTCCCATGAGTTGCACAGAAACGTGCAGGTCCCAGGAGCTAGAGACATCAGGCCAGCCACCAACTCTCCCATGAGTTGCACAGAAACGTGCAGGTCCCAGGAGCTAGAGACATCAGGCCAGCCATCAACTCTCCCATGAGTTGCACAGAAACCCGTGGGTGTTGTAGCACAGACAATCTAACAAACACAGACAAACGCTGCCCTTGCTTAGACACCTCTATCTTCGAAAGTTAGACTGCCTCTTTAGTAGAAAACCCCCCAGATCCTTTCAAAATCTTCAGTGCAGCGAGTCTTCTCTGGGGATTGCACAAGGCAGGGCTCTCAGATTTATCCGACCAGAATACCCTCCCCTTTCCTACTCCCTCCTTTTCCCCTCCTTCCTCCCACCTCCTCCTCCTTCTGGCAAAAAATAAAATAAAATAAAATCACATTTTAGGGCTGATGCTTGGCTCAGAAACAAAGGTAATTTCTTCTCTCACCTATTTTTTCATTCAGCAGACATTCACTAGAATGGCAAAAATAAGGGCTATTTTTTTCTAGTGGTACATAATAGTGATCTTCCGAGGGGCATGCTAACTCACAGGCACTGGGTGTGTCAGTGCATGCCACATGTGTGACAGCTGTATGCATCTGCATGAGGGTGTACAGGTGTGAGTGTAGGAGAAACACACAGAGAAGGGAAAGAGCAGAAGAAGGAGCCCTTGGCTAGGATGCCTCATACACGGTCTTCCTAAGTACTGAGAGCAGCTCAACACTCAAGCCGAATCACACTACTTCAAGTGGACTTGGATTAGCCGGCCCGGTTTGTTTTGATTTAAATGAAAAGAAATCTCCTCCAGCCAGTCTACCAGGACATCCCAGCATGTTTGTGCCCCAACCAATTTTGTTTGCATTTCTGAAAGGACCTGGATTTTCTCTGTAATTGTTTTCAACTTTTTTCTTAAGTCCTTGCTAAAGCTCTTTGTTTTGGTTGGGGCGAGGGTGAGGAACACTTACTGAGCGTCTCTCTGGGCCATCATCAGATTTAGCATTACAAATGTTCAATCTCCTTCTTCTCCTCCAGAAGACCAGATAGCTTGTTTCCTTTCTACAGATGGCGGCAGCCTCCGGCAGCATGCACACATCTGCCTGTAGAAGCTGCCTCAGCCCGGCCCTTGTAATCCATTCACAGAACGGCAGAGTAAGCGAGCGAAAACGATGAAGAAGTGGAGAAATCGCAGCTAAGCGGTTGGGCTCAGCAACACCCAACTTGACTCTCAACTCTCCTCTCTCTTTCTCTCCTTCTCTCCCTCCCTTCCTCCTCCCTCTCCCTCTGACCCTTCCCATCTCTCTCTTCCCCATCCTCATTTCCTATTCTCATCTCCCCACTCTGTTTTCTCTTCCATCCGCTCCCTCTCTCTCTTCCTTTCCTGCAGTACTTGGGATCTAACACAGATTTCACACAACCCTAGCCCGCAGGTCACCTCGCACTGGAACCTCAAGGCCCAAGTAGTTTAATCCTTGTGTCTTTAGGAACTAGAAGCATGCTTGGTGCATCCTTTGATTTAATGCTGTGACCTTGTGTAGTATGGAGGACAGTCACTCAAAGGGTCTTGTGACCCAAATTGCTGATGTTTGGAATCTCACTAATGACCTCCCAGCTGCTCAGAATGTTTGAAATCAGCTGAAGATTCCCCTTGGGATGGTTTGAAAGAAAATGACTCCCATGGGGAGTGGCACTGTTAAGGGGTATGGCTTTCTGGGGTAGGTGTGGCCTTGCTGGAGGAAGTGTGTCACTTTGGGGGTGGACTTTGAGGTCTCCTTTGCTCAAGCTACACTCAGTTCACTTCCTGTGGCCTACAGATCAAGATGTGGGTCCCAGCTCCTTCTGAGCTGCACCATGTCTGCCTGCAGGCTGCTGTGCCCCTCCGTGAGGACAATGGACTAAGCCTCTGAACTGTAAGCCGCTCCCAATTACATATTTTTCTTCATAAGAGTTGCCGTGGTCATGGTGTTTCTTCATAGCAATAAAACTCCTAACTAAGACAGGTGATGTCCTAACCAACATTCACATGACAGACGGGTCTTGGGTTGCAACCCCTCTCTTGTCAGACTCATGGGACATTATGCTGGTGGGATGATTCCCTCATCCTTGTATGAAGTCTCCAGTCTAGGACATGCACAGGGAAAGATCTGCTTTGAAGAGACAAACTATACAGCCTTGTACCTCTCTCTTTTTACCCTCCCCCCCAGTTTTGTCAGGAGCCCCAGAATAGTGTTATCTTATCTTGTTCACTAACCGTCCAAAGTCCTTGAACTTCAAAGCAGCCCTCATCCCTCTGGAGGGAATCATAGCTCCATTAAGGCCACGCTGCACTTTCAGGAGAAGGAGCCTTGGGAAAGAGCCCGGCAGTCTCCACCATAAACACACACATTTCTCCAAATCATCTCTGCTCCCATTGGCCGTGCTACTGAGGGGCCTGCCTTCTTCCCCTACGTGACAAACTCCAGGCCTAGCTGATGAATTCTTGAGCCCATTAGCCACAGTGGTATATCTTCCCTTTCGTCTCCATTTCTCCTTTTCCTGTTGCTCCTAACGGATGGTCCTCTCAGCCTCCAGCTCCAGGACGCCTCCATTGGCAAGTGAAAACTAGCAACGCCCTCAAGAAAGTGTCCATGATCATCATGTTTGGACATAGAGTTTACTCCCTTCACAGAGGTAGTGTTTAGACCCCAAGGAAGGCTGGCTCTGATGTTTACTGGGGATGTTCAGCAAAAGGTGACACACACACACACACATATATATACATATGGTAACACACTGCTCTCTGCTCGTTTGTCTGGGTGTAAGACCTCAGAAGCCTCTCAACTGGTTTTGGTAAGAAGTTCTTGTGGCTGAATTGTGTTCCCTCTTCCATCTCTATGCTGAAATTCTAATTTTAAATACCTGAGAATGTGACTGTATTTGGAAAGGGACATTAAAATAGACAAGTAACAAAATGGAGTCATCAGCATGGGCCCTAATCCACCTTACAAGCTTAGAAGACAAGAACGCGGGCAGATATGAGCAAGGCATATAGGAGACATGGAGAGACCATGCTATCTACAAACAATAGGAAGACTCCCTCAGAGCCCAGCCCTGCCTGCTGAGACCTTGGTCTTGGGCTTCCAGAGCTGTGTCTCATCCAAGTCGTCCAGTCTGGACTTGATCACATCGTCACCTGAAAACTGATGCAGGCTTTGCTTTTGGTGAAGTGGATATTCCTATTTCCAAGTATCTAAAATGTGTCCGTGGCTTGGAGCTGGGAACTGGGTCCTGGCAAGAAGAGATTTGAGTCTCAGGTTAGGAAAAACTTAGATTATTTTCACGAGATTTAGTAATCCACCAAACTAGTGCGGAAGTTTAGAAAAGAGAGAGAAAAGGGCAGCAGACATAGAAAAGAAGCAACAGGAGGTGGTGGTGGCGCACGCCTTTAATCCCAGAATTTAGGAGGCAGAGGCAGGCGGATCTCTGTGAGTTCAAGGCCAGCCTGGTCTATAGAGAAAGTTGCAGGGGTCCACAGAGAAACCCTGACTCTGGAGTGGGGGTGGTGGTGGAAGCAATTGTAGGAGGAGGTCGCTTGTTCATTCCCGGCTGCTTAACCCTGAAATAATCACACAGAAACTGTATTATTTAAATCACTGCTTGGCCCTTTAGCTCTAGCTTCTTATTGGCTAACTTTTACATATTAATTTCACCCATTTCTATTAATCTGTGTATTGCCACATGGCTGTGGCTTACCGGGTTATGTTCTGGCATCCATCTCTGGCGGCTACATGGCTTCTCTCTGACTCCACCTTCTCTCTCCCAGCATTCAGTTTAGTTCCCCCCGCCCCCAGCTCTGTTCCCCTATAGCCCTGCCAAAGGCCCAAAGCAGTTCCTGTATTCATCAGTGGTAATCACAGCATATAGAGGGACGTCCCACATCAAGCAATACTAGAAATGGTTCTGAAGTTGCAGGCTTTAGACCGTAAAATGCTAAATCTCTCCTACGCAGACTCATGTAGACTTCACAGTAACCCTGAACGTTAATTTTATACATAATATGCTAATGCACTAATTACAACTTTTACAGAAACGTGAAACACAGACAATAGGAAGGGCAAAAAATGCAGTAAATTTATTGTGTATCAGATACTGCTTTATGAGATTTGCCATTCTGCCTACCTTGTGGCAATGCCTCTGAAAGTCTGTGCCACCACCAAGCAGTAAAGGGAAAAACAACACAGAATCCAGATTCTAGCATGAAGACTTGGTTAAAATACAAGCCTTGCCAATTAGTTGCTGTGTGGCCTTGGATGCGTTCCTCAGCCTCTCTGAGCGACAGCCGCCTCACTGATAAAACGTACCCGATACTGTAGATATTCGCGTACACCTCGAGGGGGTGTCGGGAAGGGTGCAACACTAAGGCCTTGTTTCTTATCTTCCTATAACAACAACAAAGAACACCCGCAGAAAACAATGTTAGGAATAAAGGGTTTCTTTTGGTTCCTGGTTGGAGGATTTAGTCCACCACTACAGAGCGGAAGTGGTGACGTCTGGTTCAAGAAGGAGACAGAAGTGACGATCTGTGCCCAACCCACTTTCTCTTCCTTTCAATCAGTCTGGGATACACTCGCTCATGGGGATGGTGCCGCCCACTTTGGTGTGTCTTCCTTCCTCGGTTAAGCCTTCCCGGAAATATCTTCCTAGAGGCACCCAGAGATGAGTTTCCATGGAAATTCTAAACCCAGTCGAGTTTACATTTGAGATTAACCGTCACAATATTCGGGAGCCCGCTGTTTAGACCACAGACTGAAATACAGCGCTAGCCAAATGCGTGCTGTCATTTCAGCCCATGAGAATTGAAGCTCAGAGGAATTCATTTAATTTGTCCAACTTTGTTCTATAAAGGCTATTTTTTATAATCTTTACTTAATTTAAAAAAAAAAACGGGCGGTGGTGGTGCACACCTTTAATCCCAGCACTCGGGAGGCAGAGGCAGGCGGATCTCTGTGAGTTCGAGGCCAGCCTGGTCTACAAGAGCTAGTTCCAGCGCAGGGCTCCAAAGCTTCAGAGAAACCCTGTCTCAAAAAAAATAAAAAACAAAACAAACAAAAAACAAACTATCTTTTTTTCATTTTACATACCAATCCCAGCTCCCACTCCTTTCCCTCCTCCCATCCCCTCCACCTTCCCCCATCTACTCCTAAGAAAGGGTGTGGCATATTGTTTTGGGGAAAGTTTAAGGCCCACCCTACTATATCTTGGCTGAGCAAGGTACCTCTCCAAAGAGAATGGGTTCCCAAAAAGCCAGTATAAGCGGTAGAGATAAATCCTGGTGTCACTGCCAGTGACCCCCACAGTCTACCCCGCCAGACAACTGTCATCCACATTTAGAAGGAGTAGTTTGATCCTATGTTGGTCCTTCCCTGTCCGACTGGGGTTGGCGAGCTCCCATTAGCTCAGGTAAACTGTTTCAGTGGGTGTCCCCATCATGGTCTTGACCTCTTTGTTCATATTCTCACTCCTCCTACTCTTTAACTGTATTTGGAAGCCCAGCCCGGGGCTCTGCTGCGGGTCTCAGCTTCTGTTTTCATCCGTTGTTGGATGAAGGTTCTATGGTGATATTTAAGATATTCATCAGTCTGACTACAGGGCAGAGCAGTTCCGGCTCCCTCTTCCCTATTGCTTGGGGTCTTGACTGAGGTCATCCTTGTGGATTCCTGGGAACTTCTTTTGATTGAGGGAGCCATTATGGGGCTAGCAAGAAATATTAAAGGCTAATTTGTCAGTGAAAATTATTGTGAGCTTGTTCCTCTCTTGATATAAAGTCTTTAGTCACTACTTTGTCCACTAGTTTATAAAATCTGAATTCACCACTTTCTGCAAAACACACCCCAAATTCCTTGCTCAGATTCATCTTCTCCCTTCAGCCTTACTGGGTGCCCCCTGTGAACCACAATTACCTCAGCTCCCCACTATGCTCAGAGTCACACTGATTCCAGATGTAACCTCTGCCGACTTTCACCATCTCCGGGAGGGATATCCCCATCTCTCCCCTTCCTAGGGAGGTGAAGGCGTGTGTGTCATTCTGAGTTTGTCTTCATCCTCTTCCTGCGAGAAACGACGTGATGAGTGTGACAAAACCTTGTGAACCTCGAGTGTGTCTTGAACCCACTATCGTAGCTGAAGGTGTGACTCTGAAACTCTTTAATTTGTCGTTATAGTCTCAGCATTCAGGGAGACCTGTGCTGAAGCCAGTCCAGGTGAGAGTGGTTAGCTGGAGTTTTCTTCTGGTACGCCGAGACTCTCGGGAATTTGGGATGGCACCGGCCATGCCAGTCACAGGCTGCTTCTCCGGTCAACCACTGTGGCCTTTCTCCTGGCTTGTGTGGTTTTAACGGGCTTTGTTGCCCTCAGGGACAGGTCAAAACTTGGCTCCTTTATGATGCAACCTACACAGTGTTCTCAGCCTCCTGACTTACCAGAACTTTCCGAGGGGTACTCTCTCTCCTGAAGGAGGCTTTGTGTGTTTTAACTGGGGACAGTAGGGGGCTACTCGGAAATATGAAAACTGTGCCCTAAGGAAAAAATCAGACTTTTAGTCTCCATTATGCCTTAAAGATGTGAATGTTTAGAAGGTCATTTAGTCTACATTCGGCTTAGTCCCATGCCAGGCACACTGTTTGGTGTCTGATGCACCGCGGAGGGCAACTCAGCAAAAGCTTAACCCCCAGGAAGATGGCAGCCTCATCGGGAAGAGAGACATTAGACTGACGTTTTTATGAAGCAATGGTTTAAATTACGTTTAGGGATTGAAGGACAGGGTATTGTGACAATTTATCACAAAGGCTCAAAACCAAGCCTGGGGAATCTAAAAAATACTTCTAACAAAAAAGGATATTTCAGCTTAAACTTGACATAGAAGTTGGCATTGGATAGACGGTAGAAATAGAAAACAGCCAGGCGTGGTGTCACTCGGGAAGGAGAGGCAGGTGGCTCTCTGCGAGTTCGAGGCCAGCCTGGTCTACAGAGTGAGTTCCAGGCCCATAAAAGCTACATCGTGAGTCCCTGTTTCAAATATAAAGCAGCGTGTGTAAAGACCCAAGGGCCTAAATGAGTCTGGGGACATCAATGTGTGCAATGTATTGACCTTTAGGGTGACACTCCCATTAGTTGGATGCATTAGTTCTGCATTATGCTGTGAAGCCTACAACGGGTGTTCTCGCTCAAGTATAAGTCCTTGCAATCAGAGTTACAAGAACTCATTCTAGGTATGGACAGACTACTAAGGTTCCTGAGACCTTTAAGGAGAGAGAGGAGAGAGAGAGAGAGAGGAGAGAGAGAGAGAGAGAGAGAGAGAGAGAGAGAGAGAGAGAGAGAGAGAGAGAGAGAGAGAGAGAGAGGGAGAGGCACCACTTCTTTCTCCTCAATAGAGAGCATGAAGCAGCCACGAGGGACATCTAAGGGGACATGCTTGGGATGGCGAGAAACACTCGTCAGAAGTCTGGGATCCTATGAGAGCTAGCGCGGGTGGTCCTGCCGGCAGACGCAGCAGTTATGAATGCCCTGATGTGGTGGTGCCGAAATATGTGGATCAAAAACCAGAACTGAAGGAGAAATAGAACCTGTAGCATGAGGGAGACCAGGACATTCTGCTGCGGTGATAAAGCATGCCAGTGAACCATCAGGAAAGACACAGTTGACGAACTCACCTGACCGTCTTCCTCTTCAGTACCTTCAAGAAAAAGATCTAGATTCCGCAGATGAGAGAAAACATGCCGTGTTTGTCTTTCTGACTCTGGCTTCTTCTGCTTTACCTGGTGATTTTCATTTCTGTCCATTCATTTTTCCCCCCCACAAATCATTTGTGTTTGTTCTTCTTTATGATTGCATGACGTCCCACTGCGTGCTTCAAGCACACCTCCTTTATTAATTTATCTTTAGTGGACCTTTAGTCTGATCCCATAGCCCGGCTCTTGTGAAGAGTATCCTGACATCAAGTGTGCAGTTATCCGTGTTTATGTCGCCCCGGATTCCTTCAGGTACACACCCAGCAGTGGTAGAGTTGTGACCAACAGTATATCCTTTCTGTCGTCGCTGTTCTTTAGAGATAGAGTCTCACGTAGCCCAGGCTGGTTTTGAACTCGTCATATAACCGAGGCTGGCCTTGAACTGCTGATCCCCCCCCCCCCATTTTCACCTTCCAAGTGCTGGGACTACAGGCAAGCATCCTCACACCCTGTTTCACATCGTAACTCTAGCTTTAGTCTTCACCTCTCATCAGTTGCTATGACAACCCGTTGTATCGGATGTTATCTTTTTGTTTTACAACTGGGAAGCGGAAGTTCTGATTGATACATATGAACCCACATCACAGCATGGAGCTGCGATAGAAAGAAGACCAACCCATGTCCAGCTCCAAAGCTCATGTTCTCCCCCCACACCCCCAGACTCCTTAAATACTCTTTTGTAAAATGATTTTTATTGCGCTATACATTTTTCTCCGCTCCCCTCCCTTCCTCTCCCCTCTCCCCTGCTACCCTCTCCCATGATCCCCACGCTCCCAATTTACCGACAAGAGCTTGTCTTTTTTTCCTTCCTATGTAGATCCATGTATGTCTTTCTTAGGGTCCTCTTTGTTGTCTAGATTCTCTGGGGTTGTGACTCACAGGATGGCTTTCCTTTACTTTATGCCTAAAAGCCACTTATGAGTGAGTACATATATTTGTCTTTCTGGGTCTAGGTTACCTCACTCAATATGGCTTTTGCTAGATCCATCCATTTGCCTACAAATTTCAAGATGTCATTATTATTATTTTTTTTAACCACTGAGTAATACTCCATTGTGTAAAGGTACCATATTTTCTTTATCTACTCTTCGGTCAAGGGACATTTAGGTTGTTTCCAGCTTCTGGCTATGACAAACAAAGCTGCTATGAACATAGTTGAGCACATGTCCTTGTGGCATGATTGAGCTGCTTTGGATATATACCCAAAAGTGGTATTGCTGGGTCTTGAGGTAGATTGTTTCCTAATTTTCTGAGAAATCACCATACAGATATCCAAAAGGGATGCACAAGTTTGCATTCCCACCAGCAATGCAGAAGTGTTCCCTTTACCCCACAACATCTCCAGCATAAGTTGTCATCAGTGTTTATGATGTTGGCCATTCTTACAGGTGTAAAATAGAATCTCAGAGTTGTTTTGTTTTGCATTTCTCTGACGGCTAAGGTGTTGAGCATTTTCTTAAGTGTCTTTCAGCTAGTTGAGTTTCACCTGTTGAGAGTTCTCTGTTTAGGTCTGTACCCCATTTTTTATTGGATTATTTGTTCATTTGATGTCAAGTTTCTTGAGTTCTTTGTATATTTTGGAGATCAGTCCTCTGTCTGATGTGGGGTAAGTGAAGATCTTTTCCCATTCTGTAGGCTGCCATTTTGTCTTGTTTACCTTGTCCAATGCTTCATAGAAACATCTCAGTTTCAGGAGGTTATTTATTAATCGTTGCTCTCAGTGTCTGTGCTGCTGGGGTTATATCTAAGAAGTGGTCTCCTGTGCCAATGTGTTCATGTGTATTTCCCACTTTCTCTTCGATGAGGTTCAGTGTGGTTGGTTTTATGTTGGGGTCTTTGATCCATTTGGACTTGAGTTTTGTGCGTGGCGATCGATATAGCCTATGTGCATTCTTCTACATGTTGATATCCAGTTATGCTCTGCTGTCCCCTTAGTCGTCTCCCCTCCCCTCTCCCACTTCTCTCTGCTTCCTGTATCCTCGGATTATGTGGCATCTGGGAGGAAGGTGACATGAACCCTAATTGGGACTGTGGGGAACTAGAGGAAAAGTTTCATTTCTCTCTCTCCACAGAGGACACAGAGTTCAGGGCCTGAAGCAGGCCAAAGGGAGGCAGTGACCACGTGTTTGGTCTCTGGAATGTCCTCATGTTCTGCAGACGGCTCAGCTTCCTGCAAGTCTTGACCCTTCCGAGGGGACCCTTCTCTTCCAGCGCTGGAGCAGTACAAGGTTACGACACTGCCAATTTTAGCGCCCTTGAACATCTGGCGTTCTAAGACTCCATTTTGGACAGACTTTCTAAAAATCCTTCTTTCCGTCTGTCAGACTAACCAAGAACAGAAGAGGTCATGGCCCAGAAAAGAACAAAGCAAGGCTCCCCTTTCTTGATAACGGTGTATAATCCTTACATTCCAGCTCAATCATTCTGCAAAGATTTTAAGCGTACTTTATGTGTGTCTGTGGCTAAAGTGTGATGTACTTTAAAAGTCATTCCAGCCCCTTGTGATGTGGTCATAAAAAAATGATTCCTGCATTAAATACCTTCTTCCCATCCTGTCAAGTGTGAGCCTGCTGTTGGATGAATCACTAGAGAAGTCCCAATGTGCTTTCCTTTCTGATTGCAGGTCTGAGTCTTATTCGATTAAAGGATAAAAGCAAATTGATCAAATATGTGGACACTCGGAGTGCATTTTTATGGCCGCTGAGCAAATTCTGAAATGCAGCAAGCAGATTCGATTTTACTCCCTGTGGCTCCCTGGGAACGAGGGAAGTTGGATGAGGAAGGCCTGCCGCTGGCCCTGCCATGGAGATCAATGGCTGTCCAGTTTCTATTTCTGGCTTTCCTGAACCTTCTACGGTCTTCAGAACCCGATCAGGATCAGGCAAGCCCAGAGGATTTTATGATAACGTGAACGTGAACGTGAACGTGAAGCTTCCGTGGCATTAACAAAAGCATGCCTGCTTTGCAGCTGGGCCTCCCCTCCATCCTCACCTCTGTCCCCTTGACCTTTGCATTGTTCTGGCGGTGATGGTATCAGGAAAATGAGAAGAGACTAAGACAAGGGTTGGGGGTGGGGCAGCCAAGGGACTGTTGGTTTTCATTTCAGCTGTGTTCATAATCCCAACCCAGCTAACATCTAGGTACTCTGCCATGGGAGTGCGGCTGGCCAGCACTTCCCTGCCTTGCAGTTCCTAATACTAGCTTTGTTTGATGGTTTGAAAGTGTCCTAACAACAACCATTAAATAGCTAGCAAAACTGGTTCCATGTCTTTCACGTGCGCCCTAAAATCCCGAGGCCTGACATTTCGTGATGGCACAGTAACCTGCAGAGAAGGGCGGTTGTGGAAATGACATGGGTAAGAGAGACGCTAGGAGTCCTGAGCTTGGATTTGAACCAGCGCATGTGTGACCTCGGGGGGCTGAGCGTGAGCCCCGGGGTGCCAGCTTAAATGACAGAACCCCAGGATATTAACTTTCACTGTGCCTCCTCCAGGTGTTCCAGCTCTGCCTCTTTTTACTCACTATGTGTGTATGTGTGTGTGTGTGTGTGTGTGTGCACACGCACGCACACACACTTCAGAGCCCATTCCTCCACCCCTGCCCTCCCCTTGCTTTCTTTCCTCTCTGGCTCTGCTTCTTATTGAGTATACCAGCTTGGTCATTTGTCTCATCTTCTCAGTCCCCACTGGCCTTCTTGGTCCTTCTGAAACCTCAAGGGTGCTGGTGGCTTGAGATCTCTAAGTGTGAGGCCCAAAGGCAATGGAGGTACACTCACAGGAGGGACAGAGGGTCTCGCAGGAGGAACGTGGGAGGTGCTGTGTGTGGTCGGCGTTTTAATCCACAGAACGGAGAATCTCCCAGCATGCTCTTCCAGCCCAGCAACTTGACAGAGTGCCCTGTACATGAAGGGCCTTCCTTAAGGGTTGGATGATTTGTTTTTGTGAGTGAAATTAAGGAAAACACCACTAGGTGTCCTGAAAATATCTTCAAGGTAGAACCAGAGGAAGGATGGGCATTCCACCCACAAATAACATCTTACAAACAAAAGAAAGGATCGATAGACATGGTGGAGTCCTAGGGACGAAACGCCGGGTTTACAAGTGAGGCCAAACCACTTAAAAACATAGCAAGGTCCCTGAGAGACGTCCACAAACACAGGCCGCTCATCCAACCGTGGGGCGTCCACAGAGAGCTCATTCCATTCAGCGATTCATATTGTCAAGGCCAATGCAGAGAGAGCATCTCACTGCTGGTCACACAGAGATGCAGCCCAAAGTGGTTGAAAGCCCAGCCAGTTCCCCAGCAGAAGGATGAGGCCGGCGCCGGGCCAGGAGGTATTATTAGACTGGAGTTTTGTCAGGCCTTAAATTCAACCAGCTGTACTTCTTTTTTTAAGTACCATCCTATTCGATCTTTTGAATTAAAGAATTCACCATGTAGTGGGATTTGATTATAGATGGAACACAATGTCCTTGGCATGTCTCCTCTTTTCTTATAGTGTGATGTCCACCACAGCCCTGGACATCTGCAGTCCGCCCAAGGCCTGTGGGTGGATGTGCTGGCTCAGCAAAGATCTCCCAAACCGACTCCTCTTGAGGTGATGCCGCTAAGCTTCTTGTAGCTCGGAGCAGTCCAAAGAGAAGAAAGAGCTGAACGTGGGAGTGAGAGAGACTTAGAGCAGTGGGCAGGAGCTAGGATGCGGGAACCACTGGGGTGGGTTTAAAGTGCACACATTCCCTCCTCTACTGTGGGAGGCCTGTGATCGTTAACACATGCCCACACACACTTAGGAAAGAGCTCAAGTCCCCACACACAGCCTTCCTTGGCTTCAATTCCACGCAGACGGTTCTCTTCTGTTGTTGAATTCACAGAAGGGAAGTGGCGGAATCTAAAGTGGACATTAGAAAGGCAGAAGACAGACTGACAGGGCATTCAACAATCCCGTCTCGGGCATGCGACGATCCTGTCT
>JAQHUG010000261.1:647859-659314 GCA_028555095.1 Dicrostonyx torquatus | reverse complement strand
GGAGGCCAGAACCAAAAGCCAGGAGGCCAAAGGTACAAAAGAGGTGGGGGACCAACATAGCTGGATTATATAAGGATGAGTCTCTGGGGGATGGCCGCCCAGCCCCTGGGTCCGCCAGCCATACCCTGTAACAGGTAGGGACTGAGGGATGCTGGGAGAACCTGGAGGCCAGGTCCTCTTGGATATGAATAGTCACCTCCTCAACCGTTTGAGTTTGAAACTTAACAGATAGGAAAGGGGTGTTGTCCGAGAAGGGAAAGGGGTCTCAAGAGAACCCAGGAGGACTCTGATGTCTGTCCCTTTTTCCAAGGGAACAGCCTATGCTGGTACCCAGGATTGGGACATAAGTTTCATGGAGAAACCACCTTCCAGCCCGGCCCTTCTCTTCACACCCCCCCCCCCACAAAGCCCACTCTCGGGTCAAAGGTTGGCCTTATTTCTTGCTGATGGTCCCTGATCTGAGCTAATGGGCTCCTTGCAGCACTCACTTGCTAAAAGCCCGGCTGCTTTTGGGAAGAAGCATCTTAAAAAGGGCGGCAGCGGGGAAGGCGGCAGCCGGAAGGCGGCAGCAAGGGCGGCGAGGGGGGGGCGGGATGGGGTGGGGTGGGGGTGTTACCATTTACATGAAAAGGACATTTGATGCTCAAGAGGGTAGTTGTCCTCTGGGGGAAAGGTTAAGCCAATTACTTTGTCTGGAGATGGAAAAGATGAAGAGTCGGCCTAATAACAAGCTTTGGGTCCGTGAAGGGCCAGCCTGAGGAAGATGGAGGCCACTTGCCCCAGCTCTACAAGGGAAGAAGAATCAGGCTTTTGTGGAAGAGAGATCTGAGAGGGGCAAAAGGAAAGACAACAACACTCCCTGCTGTGGGAAGGTGACAATGACCCCCTGGAGGAGTTTCTTCCCCTTCAGGACTGAGGTTTGACTCAGGACGCGATTCTAAGGTAAAGCCCAAACCACTTAGCGAGCTAGCTCCAAAGGCCCTGAGGGTTGCTTTGTTGAGGGCATGCAAGTCGCTCAGCTTCCCTGCACTCAGTTTCCTCATCTGCCCCACTGTGTATTAGTTAGAGCAGGTGTTGCCTCAACAAAATTCCTTTATAAAAACAACTTGAAGAGAGGCTCCCAGTTCCATCCAGAGGCCCCAATGGTGCCCTGGCAGGTGAGCCCATGGCGGGTGAGGGACAAACATGGTCAGGCAGAAAGAACCAAGTGGGAAGTTTTATTGGGGGGGGATGGGAAAGGAGAGAGGGGAAGAGATGAGGAAGAGAGAGTGATGTGGGATTCCCCTCTGGATGCTGTGAATATGTTTTATTGCCTTTGGCTAATAAAGAAGCTGCTTTGGGTCTCTCTGGCAGGACAGAATAGAGCTGGGTGGAAAAAACTAAACTGAATGCTGGGAGAAAGAAGGCGAAGTCAGAGTGAAGTCATGTAGCCGCTGTAGGAGACAGATGCTGGATGCTGGACGGAACCTTACTGGTAGGCCACAACCACATGGCGAGATGAATAGAAATGGGTTAATTTAAGGTATAAGAGCTAGCTAGAAATATGCATGAGCTATTGGCCAAACAGTATTGCAATTAATGAGCAGCATCTGCCAACGAGAGAGAGAGAGAGAGAGAGAGAGAGAGAGAGAGAGAGAGAGAGGGAAACTTCTGCCTGCCCCTTCAGAGGAAGGGGGGCCGGGCGGGGGAAGAGACCAGGAGAGGTCAGAGCTTGCTTCTTAAAGAGACCATTGAACCTGCATATAGACTAGGACCCAGGACTGACCAGGATACTGCCTGGGGATATCTTGCCAGATGACAGGGCAGGCCAGCATAATGCCTAAATCCTAATACCAAACTTCCCCCTAAGTCATATTTTTTAGAAGTTTTCCACCACCAAACTAAGGAGCAAGTCTTTTTAACACATGGGCTTGAGGGACATTCAGTTCAAACTGTAACAGTCAGCCAAGACATATGTGCCCCCCCACCCCCATGAGGGAGTTTTCATGCTAACGGTGGGAAAATACCAGACAAACCGGGGTGATTTACCTAATGTAAGTAATGACTCAGTCACCCAAATAGCAGACTTTCTTTCTCCCACTTTCTCTTACGATGGCAGAACTGGCACATCCCTGGACTGTGAGCTTTCCATTGTAGGCCTACTATAAGGAGTGGCTTACAACAACCCTAGTTTATCCCTTGGGTTGTGGCCACAGAGGAGGAGGAGGAGGAGGAAAGACTGTGAGTGGGCAATCCACAGTGCACCCCACAAGTGCATGCTAGAGGTGTAATGGATTCTATCCCTTTAAGGGAAAGCCACGCCCACTCCTTGGTTTTGGATTTGATCCTGGAGACCTGAGACATCTCCAGACTTCTTACACAGCAGACAATTGCCTTGCCTGATACTTGAAATACAGAAGGAATGAAGTGGATTAAAAGGACCATGTGACTAACACGGAAGCAAGAAAGACTCTTGTTAGATTATTGCAATAACCGACACAGGTGATAAGATCTAAACAGAAACTGTGGCTGTAGATATGTAAATTAAACGTTGAATTTTAAACCTACAGGATACTTACACCTCATGATCTAAATGAAGATGGTACTGTGCCTGGACCCAACCTAGACAATCCCCATTTGTGAAGGAGAAAACAGGGAGCCAGACACTAGAGGAGGCTGGACCAACTTTCACTCAGCGGCCAAACATAACCTGCCTCACCAAGTTAATGTGTCTCATGAGATCGGAGTGAGATTTCTCCCGATCTTTGGCTGTTTGACACGTCCAACAGCATCTGGCATGCTCCCCAGGGCTCTCACATCTACCTGGCGCCAGGTGGGTGTAGAGTGGGCAGAAAGCCCTCATTCTTTCTACTTCACTTTGGGGGTGGTGACTGACTACAGCAGGATGTGTTGATTCACCAAGTCCGCTTTCCACAGAGATGACCAATCGCTAGTATCCGTTTGAAGACTGGCTTCCCACTTCCAGGAGTCTTGAGTTTTTGTATGCAAGATTTACAACTGAGATAAAGCTAATCCTCCCAGGGCCTCTCTTATTAAAGAAGCAACCCCCATGTGAAGCCCAGCTTGGGAGTGCTGAGTTCTCCTTAACGACCTATGAGAAAGGCTGTGCAAGATCATTTGGAGGGGCTGGAGAGATGGCTCAGAGGTTAAGCACTCTGGCTGTTCTTCTAGAGGTCCTGAGTTCAATTCCCAGCTACCACATGATGGCTCATAACCATCTGTAATGAGATCTGGTGCCCTCCTCTGGCATGGAGGTGTACATGCAGGAGGAACATTGTATACATAATAAATAAATCTTAAAAAAAAAAAAAAGAATCATTTGGAGATTGGAGATTGGTGGCTTTGGGAGCAGCAGCAGAAGTCGGGAAAACGCAAGTGTCAGCCTTCGCCACGGCAGTTATGCAACCATCCTGCCGTTGTCCATCAGGCGACGGTGCGGTGATGAATATGGTTCTGATCCTTCAGCCATCTGCTCTGGTCCTTTCCCCAGTGTGTTGGCGTGCGGTACGCGATAAATATTTGAGCTAATGCTGATTTGTATCTGTTTGTGTGTGTGCTGGAGCCTGTAGAGGCCAGAAGACAACCTTGGCTGTCATTCCACAGGCTCCTTCCGTCTTATTTGTCGCGTTGGGGTTTCTTCCCAGCTGGAAAAGATGTACTCCAACTGGACTGACTGCCCACTAAACCCCAGGGACTCGCCCGGCCCTATTTTCCCAGCACTGGATAATAATCACACCTCTGCCCCAGCTTTTTAAACGTGAGACTGAGCCCCCTCCCCAGCCCTGCTTTTGTTTTTTATTAAATGATCCATTGTGCAGGTTGTTTTGCCCATATCAACTTTGAAACACTTCTAAAACTCCCCAAACCTGTTTTTTTTTTTTATATGAGCTTCATTTTATTGATAATAAATCAATGGCCAGAGCCGAAGCGTGAATTAAAATCTACGCCTTCAGCGACTGGCAGAGCTGGCATTCAAGCCAAAGGTTTCTCATGGTCTTTCCTCCCAAGCAGTGTTGGGATTTCCATTCCTCAGAAGGATGTTTCTCTCTACAAAGCATCCCTGTGTTAGGTTAGTTCAGTCCCTGCCCCCTACTTCATAGATGAGAAGGATACAGGCTCAGAGGGGCCAAGCACGGAAATGCTCGGCCAAGTTAAATTTGTGCTCACGTTAAATCCAGCCCAGTGGGTTTCTGTTTCTGTTTTTGTTTTTTTCAATCCGACCTTGCAACTCTTTCAAGCTAAGGAGGCAGCTAATTCAG
Organism: Dicrostonyx torquatus; assembly: GCA_028555095.1. Classification (NCBI taxonomy): domain Eukaryota; kingdom Metazoa; phylum Chordata; class Mammalia; order Rodentia; family Cricetidae; genus Dicrostonyx; species Dicrostonyx torquatus. The sequence goes on along the minus strand of JAQHUG010000261.1, from coordinate 655,055 downwards.
CAAGAGCCAGTCTCCCGAAGAGATGAATGCATCTACCTCTGCAGCCTTGCTGGAAGTCTGCAGAGCAGAAAGGCAGGAGAAGTCTCATCCCGTACAAGCTTTACGCTCTGTACGGCTATGTTCTGGTTCTCGATTTTAATGGACACAGCCTGCCTCTTGCCTGAAACCCGGGCAAGCTTTTGGAAGGGCCACTGCGAGATTGCTGTTGAAAACATCCAGGTTTGGATGTAATCTAGACTCTGGTAAAGTACTTAAGCCAATAAAGGGCTAAGGCTTCCTCCATGCTCCCTGAAAGTACCTCGCTGGCTCAGAGTGTGCCAGCTCAGAGCAGAGAAGCCCGTGTCCGTGGCTTGGATGGTCTTGCGCATATGACTGGCTGGGAGCTTGGTGCCAAGCCCAGGCCTTGATGCATTCGCTAGGCCCTCCTCCGTCTTATTGTGTGTTACCCAAATCTTTGGTGGAGTGTTGGGCTCGGTACCTATATTTTAGCCTCAGAAATAGATGACATATCCCCGCCTTAAATTTGCAGTCAGGATCACGGAGAAACCCCAGGTTCTGTTGCCATCTGCTTGCTCTTTCTTTTCTTCCTAGGCGAATGCTTGTAGGTAAAACCTACTTCCCTTCTCTCTGGGGTCCAATCTCTCTGCTACTTGATCTGCCAAACCCCAAGACACCTCCATGGATGCCCTGTCAGGGACCCCTCCAGCCTTCCCTGAGGAGCCAAATCAAATCCTTCCTCCCCTATCTGACTCCCGTCAGGTATTCTGCCACTGTGAACAAGAAAAGGAACCAAAACACAGTGCCGGACAGACACACTGGACATCCACTCCTATCCTGGAGGCCCTGGCTCTCCAGTGGGGGAAGCCACACACCACGTCCTGCCCTCATTCTTGAGTCTTCTATTTATTTTCCTTTTGTTTGTTTGTTTTCGAACTCGTTGGACTCCCCTGTGGCCCAGCTAGGGACATGATGGTTACCTGTCTTCCTTATTGACAGCCCTGGGGACCGCAGGTCATCTCTTCCAGAAGTTTCCCTTGAGTGCAGCACATTTGCCTTCCCAGAATCCTCAGTAATGTATTGACCGAACTTGAGACACATGTCCATTTCTGCGCCAGACCAAGGGCTGAGAGGCGACAGAGATGTTTGATTCAGACTTCACTCCTTTAAAAAAATATTTTTTTAAGGATAGATATTTTCCTTGCAACCCTCAAAGCCAAAAATTCCTAGTAAAAGCTATTTTTCATACCAGGGAATTGTGGCTTTACTTAATTGATTTTCCTTCCATGTTACCATAACTGTCATTATTAGGAATGTAGGTATTAAAGTTGTCTTAAAGGGGAGAATGAATTAATTTAACCAACGGGCAGTAGATTTATTGCTGTTTTTTACGCTTTAAGCTTTCTCCTTTCCATTCCCCTTTGAACTTCGTTCCTGGGGCACTGAGATCTCCTTATTCATGTGTAAGCAGAAGGTGGGGTTTGGGCTCGGATGGCCCCACTGTGAGTCAAACCTGCTAGAAGCTGGCTAACAGGACTGCCTGGAGCAGCAGCGGAAGTCCCTGTGAGGCTGGCAGTTCTGAGTCAGCCTGCCCTGCTGGACGCGTGATCTGTTTAAAGGCTCTGCCTCTGTGGGCAGATACGCTCTCCCAGGCTTGGCATCTGCCTCTGGTTTGCACACTGGGCACTCAGAGTGCAGTGGAGGTGGCAAATCCTGGTCACAGCTCCATAGCAAGAGTGTGCCTCTCCTCCACGCTCTTTATAAGAAGGCATTGGGGTGGTTTGTGGGCCCAAGAAGGATGGCGGTGGGTATCTAGGGAAGATATTAGCAATTAAGTCAGTGGACTTCATAACACAGAAGGCCCAACTCCATGTGGAAGGGCACCACCCCATCCCATGCACTGAGGGACTAGCAGGAAGGCGGGAGTAGAGCAAATCTCTCTCTCTCTCTCTCTCTCTCTCTCTCTCTCTCTCTCTCTCTCTTTCTTTCTCTCTCTCCCACCTCCTCCTTCTCTGCTAGGATGTCCATTTCCTCTGCTTTTGAGCATAAGAACTCTGGGTTCTCTGACTTTTAGACTCTCAGGGTGGGGCTTATATCAGTGGCCCCCACAGTTGCTAGGCCTTCTACTTCAGGTGAAGAGCTACACCGGCAGCTCCCCTGGTCCCCAGCTTGCAGAAGGTACGCCATGAGATGGCTTCCCACAAGGGCATTCCCAGGATAAAATCCTTATTTTATGTCTGTATTGCCCTGTGGAGTCAATTTCCCTGGAAGGCCTTGGCTAATACATTGGGATATACTGCACTTTAAGCAAGAAACTTATTTATAAGCTGACCTATGAGGTCAATGATCCTCCCTGGACAGGCTAATTCAGTACCTGTTTCACCTGGAGAGCAAACTTGGCCTTGGAAACTGTAGTTTTGAATGGCATTATTTCCCCATCTCCAAACTTACTGTTAGGGTGGAAGCTGCGCCCCAGCCCCTGGCATCCTTATATCCAAAGAGTCTAGAATGTATGGGTGGAACCTCCATCCCAAGCCCCCTCCCCTGAAGTTGTCTCAGTCCAGACTCTGAGAAAGCCCACCAAATGATGACCCCTCCCCAGAGATGCTCAAGGCCACTCCCACAGGGTATTTAAACTGTGCCCCAGAAAAGAAACACTTGGTTTTCTGGTCTTCCTTTCCCGTTTCCTCTCTGTGGGCCTGGAAAGCCATCTGGGAGTGTGGTACCCATTAAACCTGGGCTTATTGCGTTGTAGAAATTATTTCTACCCGCCGGATGTCAGCTTCCTCATTTGGGAAGCAGAAACTGGTCTTTATCTGGAAAACAAAGACACCTAGCTCCATTTCAATTTGTCTGAAAGGTTCACATTTCTCCGATGCAATTCTCAGTTTTCTTACTCATGAAATGGAAACAGTAATAATTGTCCTACTTAATGCAGAGTTGACGAGATAAAGATGAATTACGTGTGTGTGTGTGTGTGTGTGTGTGTGTGCATGTATGGAGCATGTACTTGTTCATATGTATATGTAGAGGCCAGAGGTCAAATGTCAGCTGTCTTTCCCAGTCATTTTCCACCTTATTTTTTGAGACAGAGTCTCTCACTGAAGCTGGAGCTTACCAGTTCAACTAGACGCCTGGCCAGCAAGCCCCAGGAATCCTCCTCTCTCCTCCCCAAGGCTGAGGTTTTATCCTGGGTGCTGGAGATCCTAGACTGTACATTATACAGACACCCCCTCCCCCAGCCCTTGGTCACCACGGCAACACTCTGGGAGAAGACCCATACGGGCAGTGATGGCAATGTTCCTGAAGATTGGTCTTGCCAAGAAGCCAGATGCCCAGGGGCTGTGTCGTCCTAAAGTCAATGACACTGCAGAAAGCCCATGGCCAAAGCAAAGTCTCGAGGGTCCTTGCGGTCCACATTCTTTCAGCTGTCTCAGAAGGGAGTCTGCTAGTGTGTCTGAGGAGACTCCACACACAGGGTTCCCCTTCTCAGACGGTGACTTGTCCGCCTCTGAGGTCACTTGATGTCTCTTCACAATGACGCAAGGGAGACAAAAGGGCTTGATTTTTTTTTAAAGATTCACGTCCAAGATCTCCCTCCCAAGGCTTCCTGTTCATAACAGAAGCCATCATCATAAAAATTAGCAGAGCATTCCTCTCACCACAAAACAACAGGCCCTTTTTTTAAAAAAATGGAAAGAGGATTTCCCTTCTGGAGAAGAATTTATATGAGAGAGGTTAAGACAGAGAGAATTTGAGTCTCCGTCCAAATTCAGCAACAGCGCTTCCCCGTTAGCTTGTTAGCTTAAATCCGCCTGTTACCAGGATTAGTGCCCCAATCACTTCAGGAAAGAAGCTTAGATCAGTTGAAACCAGATCTTTAACTCGGTGATTGTTTTCAGACTTGAGTACGCCTCAGGATCTTCTGGAAGGCTTGTTAAAATATCGACTGCGGGACTCCGTCCCCAGAGTTTCTGTTGGGTAGGTCTGGAACGGTGTCTAAAACTTTGTACTTCTAACAAGTTTCCGATTGATGTCTCCGGTGATCCAGGACTTATGTGTGATTGCTCTGTACCAATCAGTTTCTAGGTTGCTGAGCCTCTCTCAGGGAAGAAGTCGTTATGTCGAGAATCACCATAGCTACCGCCGGGCTTCTGTTCTCGAATGCCATGACTCTGCCATCTGGGGAGCTTGTATCTGTTCCTGACATGGTAACTTCGGTCCATGTAGGAGGCTCATGCTACTTCTTAGGTGACTTCCCTGTGTCATAGGTTTTTTTTTGTTGTTGTTTGTTTGTTTTTTTAACATTTATTTATTATTTATACAATATTCTGTCTGTGTGTACATGTGCAGGCCAGAAGAGGGCACCAGAGCTCATTACAGACGGTTGTGAGCCACCATGTGGTTGCCGGGAATTGAACTCAGGACCTTTGGAAGCGCAGGCAGTGCTCTTAGCCTCTGAGCCATCTCTCCAGCGCCTCCCCCCCTTTGATCCTGCTTTGTGGACTATGTTGGTCTTCTTTTTTTTCCCCCTGGCAAAGAGGCTGTAGGATTGAAAAAAACCAAGAGTGTTGTGTGTGTGTGTGTGTGTGTGTGTGTGTGTGAGAGAGAGAGAGAAAGAGACAGAGAGAGACAGAGAGAGACAGAGATAGATAGATAGATAGATAGATAGATAGATAGATAGATAGATAGATAGAGAGGGGGGAGGGGGGGAGAGAGTTCATTGGAAAGATTTGTAGCCAAAAGATCAAAGTCTATGGTTATGACCGGCTACAAACCCAACACTAGTTTTTCAGCAAACAAAGAGAGAAATAAAGACAATTAGAAATTCCCAAAGTGTCGGAGATACTTTCTCGTGTGTGAGTGTTCCAATGTTTTCCTTTTCCCTTTATTGCTCATCACGTCCTACTTAAGAGAGTCTACAGAAAGCTTGGGGTTTAGCCCCTAGAAAAGCAGCCAATGCGTTCATTATCTTCCTCTGGGCTTTCCAAAAGTGTGCAATGAACAGGATGACTTAGGACACACGGATGGATATGTGGGAACTGGGCGGTGGCTCCATGGGCCAAGAGCTTGCTGAGTAACAATGAGGACTTGGGTTTGATCTCAGCACCCATATAAAAAGCTGGCCGTGGACCTAGCTCTGGAGAGGCAGAAACAGGAAGATCCCTGGGAGAGCCTGACCTAATTGGTGACCCCATGTCCCAATCAAAGAACTTGTCTTAATAATACAAGATGAGCAACCACTGGGGAATAGCCCATGAGGGTGACCTCGGGCCTCCATGTGCACTTTCATACACAAAATGTGCAGACATACTTCATTAGAGTGTATACACACTGTAATGATTTCTGTCCCTTTAAGAAACAAGCCACACCCACTCCTTTCCTGCCTGCAGCTATTCCTTCTTCTCTCGGAGAGGCAGCAGCTGCTTCTCTCTCCTTTCTCTCTCTCTCTCTCTGCGCCTCTCCTCTTCTTCTCCCCTTCCCCCTTTCCCCTCCATAACCCTAACAAATGTTCAACTTTACTCTGCATGGCATGTCTATCCATGTCTCTGTCTCCAGCCCGCCCGCCACGTGTCTCCCTGCCCTGGACCATCCACTGCTAGGGGGCCAGTAGCCATCTCTGGCTGGGACTGGCTGCTCTCAGGGCTCGCCACTTGCCCACGCCGCTCACCGGGGAACAGCCAGCTGCCACATGGCTGGGGACCAGCCATCTTAGTTTGGGGACCTGCCGCGTGGTCTCAACCCCACAGCAAGCTGCCAGGGACCCGCGCAAAAGAACAACACACACACATACACACAATGGTATGAACCTTTGAAATAGATACATCTGAGAATTTCGTTGCTACTTGGTAGAAATGCTAGTTCATGGAGCTGAAAGGCTTGAGAGACACAATGCTTATCTGGGGCCTAAGGCAGCACCAGGAGTACCGACTCGGTCTGTCACTTCCTCTCTACAGGAAAATGTATGATATAAATGCCCGATGGGATTTGGGTCCCAGAGTCCATGAAGAGCCTATGAACAGAAATAGAATCCTTGAAAAAAATCAGCACCTGGGTATGGAAGGAATGCGGCAAGAAGGTGGAGGGTGATAAGTTACCACGGTCTCAGCTCCTGGGTTCAAATCCCGGCTCTGCCAGCTGGTTATATGTGCACATTCAGGGGATTTTTGCCCTCATCAATAAAAGCAAGATGATCATGTGTATCTGTGTGGTGGCTGTGATGATGCAAATGAGGTACATACATGTAAGCACATGTCATATCATGGCAAATCCGTTCAATGACTCGTTTGGGAAGGCTGCCCTTGATCTAAGCGGGTCTGTTGTTCTTGGTGGGTCTCAGACACATGCAGACTCTCAAATGTGAAAAATGAAGGTAAGCGAGTCGTGTCTGGTCTCCCAGCCCCACCATCCCACGGGAGAGATCTGTCAGACCCATCACGAAGGTCACTGAGTACAGATGTCCCCAGCCTTTGAAGCCCAGAGCTGAAAGTGTCAGCATCCCACTGGGCAACAGTTCAGCCCAAAGTTCAAATCGCAACACATCTGAGAGCTTCCTGAGTAGCTGCCCCCGTGTCAAGGGGAGCTCAACCTCTGCCTCCAGCCCTGTTGTGGGGCTGTGGACAAATGCAGGGTTTACAAGATGAAGGATATCAATGGGTCGATTGTGTCCAGCCATTTGAAGATACAGCAAAAGCAGAACTTCAAAAGATGCAGGGAGACCCGGGATTCTCCTTTCAGAAGCCAGCAAGGTCCCTTGCTGATAAAAGTCCCTGAATTGAGCGCAAATCTTGGTTTTGAAATTTCTGACAAATGAATGCCTTTGATGTATGTAATTTTTTTGGTAAGAGCTCCCCTCTAGTTTTTCTGGTTGGAAAAGACAGTGTTTTTTCAAGGACGTTTGTCTCTCTGCACTGAGGCACACACACACACACACACACACACACACACACACACACACACTTTGTATTCACAGAGTGAATTCACATGTGTATTCACAGAGATTTCATCTTATTTTATTTTCCCCTATAAAATGGGTGGAGAATTGGAAGTTTCATGCTTCTTTTTAATTATGCAGGGGATAGCATGTTCCTTGGACTTTGAAAAGTAAATGTTTTCTCACCGTGAGGCTTGGCAAGCCTAGAAGGAGTATGCACACACTCCCGAGGGGAATTTCTCTAGAGAAGGAAGAGTGGTTTTTT
>JAQHUG010000261.1:613805-626947 GCA_028555095.1 Dicrostonyx torquatus | reverse complement strand
ACAAAAGACTTCAGCAGAGGCTCAGGGAGATGGGATCTGCTCGTTGCAGATCAGCGAACTCTACATCCTGCCTCGGTGTGGTTTGCCTCATTCCATTCTTGCGGCATGACTCAGTGCTTCCACACATATCCCCAAAGAACAACCCCCTCCCCAAACACGGAGATTTAAGATTTCTCTGCATTTGTACAATGAAGGCGTTTCCACATGGTTGTAAGAGCTGAAGGCTTTCTTGGGTAGAATCAGAGAGGAAGTCGCTTTTCAGGGCTTATGGGATATTTCTTCCCAAGTTTTCCCATCCCTCAGGCTCTTCCTTGGCAGTTAGTTGAGTCCTCATCTTTATCTGGTCCTGGCTCTAGGCCTCTTTCTCTAGGAATCACCCCAATCCTTCCCCTTTCTCACACAGGCCAGTTAAGAACTGTTCTAACATTTGAATGATTGTCTCTTATCTCAGCAAAGAAAGATCTGTCAGTGTTTGGTGCAGGACAATTCTATAGTCTATCAATTATATTTTAAATAAATGGTGATTGGCCGGTAGCCAGGCAGGAAGTATAGACAGGAAAACCAGAGAGGAAGTAGAGGCAGGGCAATTAGAACAGTAGTATTCTGGGAAGAAGGAAGCTCTTTCCCCAGTCCTGTCTAGACACCGAAGAAGCAGGATGTGATCTGCCCTGCTGAAGAAGGTTCCGAGCCATGTGGCTAACATAGACTAGAATAATGGGCACACATAAGTTATAAGAGCTAATACGAAGCCTGAGCTAATGGGCCAATCAGTTTATAACTTATGGAGACCTCTGTGTGATTTCTTTGGGACCTAAACGGCTGTGGGAACTGGGCAGGACAGAAACCCCAACAAAGCAGGCCCCTCATGTTACAAGTGTTGACATCTTTGTATACTTAAAAGGCTTTGGACAATATCAGTATCACAAATAAAAGATCAGCATATATTTGTAGTGTATCTTTTAAATGTCCCTTGGGAAGCAAAGTGAGAAACAGTCAAACTGAGGGCAGTAAGGCTCAACACATAGGGACCAATAAGGATTGATTGCATCAGCGCACGGAATACACATGAAACCGAGGATGGCTAAACGGACACAGACAGACTTAAACTGACTCCCAATGGATCAGCGCATCTCTCGACCCTCATCTGAGAAGCTTCTAACTGTGGTAGATGGTGACGGGCACAGAACATCACACGGTAAGATGTAGCAACCTCAGCTGGTCCTCTCTCTTCTTACAAAGCCATCAACGCTGTCATGGAGGCACCACCCTCAAGACTGTATTCATCTCCATGGCTTCCCAACGGCTCCCCCTTCCACAGACGTTAACACACAGCGTCAGGAATTGAGTTTCAGCGTGAGCCTGGGAGCTGACAAACGGCTCGGCAGTCGCACGTCCTGAACTGCCATGAGCGACTTCTCTTTTCGACACTGCTGCTTTTGTTAATGTTTTCCCCTGAACCTCGGGTGTTTAGAGTCAGGATATGAGACACCCCGTAGTCAGGTCTCGTCACTCGGTGGTGACTTCTTCTTTTTCCTCCTGACATCTTTAACCACCCTGGGCATCAAAAACTGCTTTCCAGACACGGAGACAAAGGCTGCAACTTAGCAAAATTAACTGGGACTTGAACAAGACCAAGAACCTCATCTGGAGTTCCTGTTCGGAAGGAGGGACACAGGTCTCCAGAGGCGCTGGACAAAGAGACTGGACAGAGCCCTACTCTTCTCCCCACCTCCTCAGCACCACACATCATCAGAAGGCCAGCCGGTGACGCTTGTGTGACGCTTGGTTTCCAGGACGTGAGAGGCAGACGGCCTCACGTGAGAGAGTAGAAAGGGGGCACGGGGACCTGGAAAAGAGCGCTGCTTGCAAAAGTGATTGGGGGCTTCTCATACATGTGAGACGTGAGCACCCAGCCAGACAAATACAGTTTGCTCAGTGACTCCCAGGGATTGGGTGTTCACTTAGAAGAGCAACGGAACAGTGGAGAAACAGGTAGTCACTGAAACTCCCACACACTGACCGCTAGTTCTGCTGCTTCTGTTCTGGTTGCTGATTTGAGATAATTTGTCTTTTGTTACATTCACATAGATAGATGTTCAACGCCCTGTGAAAACACTAATTCGCTTAACCCTGGACACAGTTTTGTGACGTCCGCATCCTTATTTTCTTCTCTATTTTACAGATGAGAGAGGGGGCAGGGAAGCCACGTGCCCTGCGTTGAGTCATTAAGCTAATAACTGATTCGAATTAGTTCCCATAATTTTCTGCCTTTTCAGATTCAACGTTGGCAGACATTCTAGAACATTATGATGTCACCACTCATATGCTGGGGTTTTTAGAGAAGAGAGAGGGTTCCTAGACAGAACAGCCAAAACAAAGCAAAATGAAACAGAAGAAAATTTTAAAAAAACCGACATAGTTTATTACAGCTTGAGAGACTTGGTGATTTGTTAGACTGGAGAGCACTAAACATTTTTTAAATATCTTTTTCTGTATTTATTCAAAGATCACAAACACAGTGCCAAGAGTTCTCATATACCCTAGACCCAATTCCTACTATATTTGACACTTGAACATCAATATGATATTCTTTTTTAAAAGATTTATTTATTTAGATTTATTTATTTATTATACAGAATTCTGCCTGCATATGTACCTGCACCCCAGAAGAGGGCACTAAATCTCATTATAGATGGTTGTGAGCCACCATGTGGTTGCTGGGAATTGAACTCAGCACCTCTGGAAGAAGAGTCAGTGCTCTTAACCATTGAGCCATCTCTCCAGCCCCTCAATATGATATTCTTTCTGCCAATAATGAAACAGCACTCACATTATTTAACTGAAGTCCATGTTTTATTCAGATGTCCTTAGTTCTTACCCAATGCCCCTTTCGTGCCTTATGTGTCAGTTTAATTGAACACCCCAGTCTCCTTTGGTTCCTCCTGGTTGAATCTCTCAGAATGTTTTTGGTTTTAGTGAACTTCACAGTTTTGAAGAGTGGTGATATTTTATAGAATGCCCCTCAGTGTGACTGCGTATGGTGTTTTCTTCCAGTTAGGCAGGAGCGGTGTGTGCTCAGGGGGAAGATTGCAAGAGGTGAGATGCTGATTTTCACCTCACGTTAGAAGACTGTGCATTGCCAAGGTAACATGGGGTGGTTGGTGCTGGTCTTGATCATTCTGATGTCTCCCTCCCATGTTCTACCCGACTCTGGATACGATGGCTTTTCAGACTGAGTGCTTTTTCCTGGTTTTATCCTGCCTTGTAGCTCTTTGTAGACAGTCTGATGTATTGTCTGGAAAGATCGCTTGGGGGTTAAGGATGCTACTGTGTCTCCATGGAAAGACTGGTATATTGTAGCAGGCGATGGGAACCAAGAACCAACGGCTCTTTGGTGGAAGATGTACATTCCTGAGCTCTCTTCGGACTCCACACTCCTGTAGTGTCAGCGTTGTCTGGCCTTCTCGAGGTTCCAGGGTGCTGGTTCACTCTGAATCCTCAGATCTCTGTTGACTGTAAGTCTTCAACTCGGTTTTTTTTTTTTTTTTGCTTCAGGGGTCTTGTAAGTATCCTAGGTCATTATTAAAAAGTGGTAGGTCCATGGAGAGCAGTGAGGATGGGACTCTGAAAAGCCTTAGGCTGTGAGCAGGAGTCTTTTCATCTGGAAAAACTAGCAAAAACAGTGAAGTGCATGGTATGAGGGTTTCAGCAGACAGCGATAGGAGGAGCAGCTCAAGTGGAACTTGCTCCATCCGTAAGGGCTGGTACCCATCTCCTGAAGGGACTCTAATGGTATCCAGGCTGTGATGTGCCTCCCACAAAGCTCCCTAGTGCTATCCAATCTCTAGACACGGACATCTGGTCCCTGACCCCAAGTAGGGCTCTGTGATCCCTCGTTCACCAGCAAGGTCTGGTCCTGTCATCTAGAACTCTAGAACCACCTCCTGAGTTATTCTCCTAGCTCTCTCTATCCCTACCAGCCCTTATCTAGAGCCATGAAGACAATGGAGCGTGCGGTTTGGGGCTTTTGTGGTCCTCTATCGCTCATTTTCTCGTTAGAATCTCTAGTCTGCTCCCAGCATCCTGGAGATCCAAACCCATTTCCCTTTGATCAAACTTGGCTTCACATAGCAAGGACTTTGGTTTCCTAAGCTTGCCTGTGTGATGTGGGTTTTGACATCCTAAGTTAAGCTAAACGTTGAGCTTCTTTTTTTTTAACTTTTAATTTCTGCTCTAACATTACTCTATGAAGCAATCTGGATGCTCTTGGTTAAGGAGGGAAAACAAGTCAAGGATTCCTACAAAGAAGTATTGAAATAAAAATCAAAGAGACAACATTCTTTTCTGTATATTCCTCTGAGTGATGTGTGTGTGTGTGTGTGTGTGTGTGTGTGTTTGTGCATGTATGTAATCTCAGGTTAGAGACTTTCAAGGGGTCCAGAACCCTGTATACTTCTTTTTCTCCACAACGTATCCAGTCCACTTGAATGACTCTTACACCAAAGGTGCTCACCTCACCAAACTCAGTGGTCACTTTGTGGTCCCCTCTTTCTTGCCCTACCAACAGCACAAGCTCATCACTCTCTTTCTTGAACCCGCTCCCCCCTCCACTTGATTTGATGAGAAACCTACATTCTCAATCCTTCTGTCTCACTGGTTGCTTCTCATCTTAACCAGATTTTCGCTGCTCCCGTCACGAAAGGATGCTAACCCACTTCTATCCTCTGTGCACAAGCCCTCCCTACAGAACCATCTACAGGGTCACAAGGCCAGCACCTTCTCTGTGCTGACAAATCACTCATTCTCTCTTGTGTCACCAGCCGACTCTCTCTGTTGACTCAGGGACTCAAGGCTTCTCCAGCACCAGTTCACTAACTGCTGAGCTCAGCGTGTTCAACGCCAGAGTTGCTACCTCCCTTCCTCTGACCCGCCCACTCCTTTTCAGGACACCACATCTCTGTTAAAGGCAATTAACTCGTCTACCTTCCCAGGGCTCAAGCCTAGTCTCCTTCTCTCCCACTCCACATTCAATCTGCCAGCAAATCCTGTCGATGTTACTCTACATCTGACTGTTCATCTGTCACAGGCCAGCCTGGTTCAGTGTGACACCAGCTCTGATCAGAGAAGCAGAATCAATAGAGTGTGTGTGTGTGTGTGTGTGTGTGTGTGTGTGTGCATGCGTGCACGCTGTGTGTGAATCTGTGTGTGAGTATGCCTGTGAGTGTGCATGTCAGTGTGTGTCTGAGTGTGTGTGTGCCTGCTAGTGCACACACACACACCCCTAAGGATTTGTCAGGAGCTGACTGACATGTCTGCAGAAGCTTCAAAGATTTCATGATGGCTTTCTATAAACGGCAGGGCCAGAGAAGCCAAGCTTCTCTTCCAAAGAAGCTGAAGGATCAAGGCTAAAGGCTGGAGGGCCTTCAGAGGACCACTGGTGCAAGTCTCACAGCCCAAAGGTCAGAGCATCTAGAGCCTGCTGTCCAGGGTTAATTTAACCTCCTCATTCCAGGAAGAAGCGCCAGGGAGTGGGGGTTTCCCTCTTTTCTCCATCCAGGCCTTCATGTGATTGGTGGCCCTTCCCACACTGAGAGCAGGCCTTCTCCACACAGTTTTCTGATTTAAATGCCAATCCTCTCAGGAATGGCTCTCGCAGATACACTCGGAAATAACTCATTGGGCATCCTCAAAGCAGTCAATTTCTTAAGTTCACCCTCTTTGACCCTAGACAGCCTGCTTCGTACTTCCGTTTACATAGAAGCTCAACCATGTCATTCCATCCCCCAAACCCTGCAACCGTCTACTTGAGCCGGCAAGCCTCCTGTAAACACGTGCCCTGACATCTCTCCATCTCTCTATCCTGACATTCACAGCCGCCCCTATCCAGCCCCATGGACCACCTTATTTGTCAAGCCCATTCCTGTGCCAGAGGCTGCTCCTTGTGTCTGCAGAACTTTGCCCCACATAGTCACGTGACTTTGTTCTTCTCCCTTCTGGTCTGTCTTGGTCATCCTATTATGACCATCTCTGGCTACCGAGTTTAACACTCTTCTCTCTCTCTCTCTCTCTCTCTCTCTCTCTCTCTCTCTCTCTCACACACACACACACACACACACACACACACACACACACCTCCTCACCCAGCTTATTTCTCATCCCTACACATACTGTTCTGTTATGTACACACATGTTTGCTTTGCCAGAAAGCAAACCCAGGGAGAGAAGACTCTTGGTTTTCACTCGCTGACTGTTCTTAGGGCTCACAGCATTGCTTGGCCCCTAGTGGCGACTCCATACTAGTGACTGCACACCTCCTGTATACAGCCCACTTAATACATCCAAAAATTCCAAATCCAAAATCCTTTTTTTTTTTTTTTTTTTTTTTTTTTTAGTGCTAACAGATCTGAGGGCCAGAGAGAGGACCCACCTGGCCAGAGTCACCCAGGGGTCAGTGATGGGAGGAGGTGAGATTTGGGGGGTCTCTCCTTTACTAATCCTATTCTCTCTGCGTCTCTTCCCCAGGGACCCTGGGAGGGATGATGTCAGCTTTCGTTCTTGAGATGCCATTGGAGAAGGCACCTTCCTAAAGGTTATCCCAACATAATGAAGGTGGGGGTGGAGGACAGAGCAGCAGGAGGTGAGGCTGTGACATACCAGGGCCTATGTGACCTCGTCTCCTACTGACTGAGAGACTGGAAGAAACATAGTGTCTGGAAGATGGTGTGAAAACGGCTGCATAATTGAATGTAGTGATTAAAGGGGAAACCAGATAAGAACTGCGATGGTTTCAAGGAGAGATACAAAATTAACTACTTTGTATCCTTCATGTAGTACTCAAAGTACAGTGGTTCACCTTAAGTATGGATGCTAATAAGAGTGATAGTGAAGGACCCCAACCCAGAGGTTCAGAGCCCAGCGCTCCAGCTGTGACGAGCAAGAATACAAACAGGGGCTGAGACACATCTGTCTGCGCTCACCTTATCTCCTGTCTCTCTCCTACCACATCTCCCAGGGTGGGTTAGGATGCGGGGAATACTCAGTGACAGCACAGGTGACAAATTCTCATCCTCGCTTTGGGTTTGTGTCTTCTCTTGAAACCCATAACCGCTCCCTTTGGAGTCCGGCATCCTGGCTTCCTGGCCCCTTTGCCTGTCTTTCATCTTGAGGGATACCAAGGAAGAGAGAGAGGCCTCCCCTTTTCTGCACTAGGGACTACCGGAGTTGTCCACGCTCAGCCAGAAGATTTGTCCCGAGCACCTGGGCATCACGGTACACACATCGTTCCCATCAGCTCTACAGTTTGGAAGAGCAGCCTGGGTGAGCCTAGGTGAGCCCTGAGTGCTCGCACTTGCTCCATTTCTGGACGTAACTACCAACTCAGCCTCACTTGGATAATGGTGTTGATGCTTGGGAAACGTCAGCCCAAGCCTGGACTCTGTCTCAGCGGTGAAGTTGTGCCTCTACCCTCACTTAGTCACGGGAACAGCCACATTCACCCTTCACAGGATTCTGTGCTGTTCCCATCTGAGCCTGCCAGCTTCAGAGGTTAAATCTTGAAGACTAAAGAAAAGCGGGGGCTGGAAGAATTTTGGAGGGAGTCCAGAACTGTCTGGGCAAGCCAACCCAAATAATTCAAGCCAGCAAAAAATGCGCGCTTAGACCTGAGCTGGCTGTCTAGACGGTTATGATTGCACACAGGTAGCGGTATGACCTTGCACTTCATTTGGCCCACGTTAAACTCGCTCAGAGAGAGGCACGTGTCAGCGAATGGCTCAGTTTCGGTTCCTGAGAAATAGATGGAGAATGAAGGGTTTCTCCGAAACCTGTTTCTTTGCGATTCCAGGGTCTACTGGCCAGGAAACAGGGAGTGTGGGATAGAGAAGGGGGAGGGGCTGTACTCTTGAGCCAGTTCCCACCATGATGGACTGCATTCCCCGGAACTGCAAGCTACAGAAACACACTATGGGAACTGCCTCCTGAAGTGTGGCCGTACCGGTTTGAGTGTGAATGTTTCCTACAGACTCGCGCATCTGAACACTTGGTTCCTAGTGAGTAACACTATGGGGGAAAGGTGTGGGTTCTTTACTGAGGTGGGGTGCCATTGGAGGAAGTGGAGCATTGCTGGCTGGCCTTGGAGGTTTTACAGTCAGGTCCTCTGCTTTCTGACTGCAGGTACAATATGACTAGAATCCTCCTACCACGGCCACCTTGCCTTCCCCACCATGATGGACTGCATTCCCCGGAACTGCAAGCTACAGAAACCCACTTCCTCCATGATATGGGATTCCCCTCTGTATGCTGTGAATACGTTTTATTGCCACTGGTTAATGAAGAGGCTGTTCCGGCCAATGGCTTAGCAGAGTAAAGCCAGGCGGGAAATCTGAACAGAGATAGAGAGAGTAGGTGGAGTCAAGGAGATGCCAGGTAGCTGCTGAAGGAGAACGATGCCTGAACCTTACTGGTAAGCCACAGTTTCACGGTGGTATTTAATAGAAATGGGTTAATTTAAGATGTAAGAACTAGCTAGGAAAACGGCTAACCTATTGTACAAACAGTGCTGTAATTAATATTGTTTCTGTGTGATTATCCAGGTCTGGGTGGCTGGGAAATGGACATGTAGTCTTGGTTTACACCTCCATGAAACTGCTTTAGGCCCAGTATTTTGCCACGGCAATAAGAAGGCAGCTAAGACAGTGACCATCCCAGAATCACACCTAGTAAGAGTGAGCAGAAGCTAGGGTTCTGATCTATGTGCTTTATTTTTTTCTCTATCATTCTATTATTTCTATCATTGCTGATAGACAGATCTAGACAGATTTAGGAGTCAGATGTGCCCATCAAGTTCACCTCCTCGGAGGCGGAGAGCAGCAGGTGTGTACAGGACAGACTCGTCAGCATGCAGAGAAGAAAGTCCGAGGTCCACGGGCCCATGCACCGTCCACGTCTGCAGCCAGAGTCAAAACACCAAGTTCTCCAAGTCAGTGTCCCGACCATTCACACTCAACCCCAGGTTGTTGACTGACAGCCCTCAAGGCATGGACATCAGGAACCTTGCCAGATAACACAGAAGTCTTGTTACACTGTTAGAAGTTAGAAGTCTTTTCAAAATAGATACCACGTGTGTTGGGTGCCCGCTGTGTGCCAATCACTAAAAGTATCTCTCGTCATACACTAGGATGTAGAAATGACTAATATTATCACTCTGTCGCATGGATGAATTAGCTAAAACTCGGTGTCCAAAAACTGGCCCAAGACCAAACAATGAATAAGGAATGAAGCTAAGATTTAGACTCAGGCTATCTGACTCCAGAATGCATACCTTCTGCTGGTATCCCCCACAGAGCGTGTGGCAAGGATCCTTTGGGCAAGGTGTCAGCTTTGCCACCAAAACTGCGCTGCCAAACCCAGTGGGCCTTCTGCTGAGAAGTGGTTTGTCTAGCTATCTCATTGATGGAGATGGGAGGTCGTGGCTTGGGAGGAGCCACGGCCGGGATCCTGTGTCAACTCTTACATCATGCTCAGAATTTAGGTTCAGATCCAAGTAAGTCCAAAGAAAGGAAGTGATTTTCCCATGTCCCACCTTCAAGGGTTTACGGGGATGGAA
Source organism: Dicrostonyx torquatus (assembly GCA_028555095.1). NCBI lineage: Eukaryota > Metazoa > Chordata > Mammalia > Rodentia > Cricetidae > Dicrostonyx > Dicrostonyx torquatus. Next base: position 617,343 of record JAQHUG010000261.1, on the reverse strand, counting down.
CTGAGTTGGTGGGGATGCCTGCTATAGGGTAGGTTGTCAATCAAAATGTAGACGGGAAGTCGCTCTTCCCGGTGCTACTGTACTGCCTCCTGGGGTGGAAGCGTCATGCTGAACACTGTGTTCTACAAAAGCACTTGCAATATCTGATGGCACGTCATTGGTTCACATGTATGTTCTCTCCCACTGGAACCTTCCTTCCCTCTGAAACCATAAACATAAAATGTGTTTGACAAAGGTACCAAAACGATCGGCTAATGAATGAAGGTGACCGAGCCTCGAACCACGGCATTGCTTCTCTTCTTAGGGGCCTTTCGCCTCAGGGAAGTCGAGATTGCTCAGTTTTAGGCTATAAGGACACCCATGCTAGACAGACCCTATCTACCAGGAGGACTTCTGGAAATATCCCAGACGCCCACCCTCCAGCTTCCTGCCTTGGCCAGCTCTTGCCCTTTCTCGACCCATTGCAAACCTTACCTTGCTCTGTCCTGCTCCTTTAAGGCCCAGCGCTGTGACAACTGCTTCTCCCAGAAGTCTGTTTGTGCTGTAGAACAGTGGCTAGTTGGAGCTGAACGCGTGGCCTTTGTCTGGGAACTGATATTTTAACAAGGATCTGCCAAACATTGAATGCCTTAGCTCATCGTGATAATAAACGTAATAACTAATAATTACTTAGTTGCTGCTGTAGGCCAGACACCATATTCAGAGTTTTACAAGTTTCAGCCTCACACCAATTCTATGATGTAAGTTATTATACTAGACTCACAAACGTCTGTCTGACGGCTTCCCGCCTGCCTTTTACTGTTGCCTGAAATCTCAGGATGGGCTGCTCCCCAGGCAAAGAACCCTGGTACAGTGCCTGGATCAGTGGACGCCTGGCTTTCCCGGGAGTAGTGTGGTACAGGAGACACCAGAGGGAGTCGGGATGTATGACGGGAAGATCTGACTTTGTGGCATCAGGACCAGCTAACGCTGGGGGCTCCTGGAGCTCAGTCTCACAGGGACACTATGAGCTGACACACAGACATGGTTCAGGTGGCTGTCTTACTCCACGGAGAGGGAACTGGATGTTTCTTTTAGTTATTTTACATTACCATGGCAAAATACACTATGAACCCAACCTAAGGAAGGGAGGACTTGTTCTGACTCCCAGTTTGGGGTATAGCCCTTCATGACAAGGCAGTCCTGGCAGGCTAGGAGCATGAGGCAGCTGGCGCCAGTGTGTCAGCAGTCCAGAAACTGAGGGGCTCACTTTTTCCTTTGTATGCAGTCCAGACCTCCAGCTGGCGGAATGGTATCATCTATGTTTACGGTGGGTCTTCACACTTTAAATAATCCTGTCTGAGCACACCTTCACAAACAGGTCCCAAGGTTCATCTCCAAAGTAATCCCGGATCCTGGCAACCACAGTGTTCCTAAGGAAACTGTCATCGGTCGTGAAGTGGACTGTTCCCAGGGAGCTTCTACTCCTTGGTGCACCTTCTGGCAGTGGGTCAGGTAGGCTGGCTGTGGAGAGATGCCACAAGGGACACAGGTGCTGGCAGAGGGGGCTGGCATACACCCCGGTGGCGAGGCTCCAGAAGCAAGGATAAGAACCAGTAGCGTCCGCTGCGGCGTGTTCTACCAAATGTCTGTGACTGGCGACGAAGGCCAGAGTGCCCTGAATATCGCTGCCTTGGGGAGGCTGCTGGGATTTCCTGCAGTTCTTTGTGCAGGACAACACGGGCATAGACCTGTGGATCTGATCTAGAGGAAGACGCTGCTTCAGGAGTCTTCAGGTTTCCAGTCGCTCAATCTCCATAATGGCTTGACCCATCATTTTTCTGAATCTTCCATCACAGAACGCCAACGCCTTGGCAGAAGCCATCAAGAAAGTGATAAAGGCCAAGAAGGCAGAGGCCATCAGTCCTTTTGTGTCTTCTCTTGGTGGATTCTCCTGGGACTCTGACCTTGGTAACGCAAGCCCAGTGGAAACTATGTGACGAGTGGGCCTGGGCTGAATTCTCTGCTGATGCCTCTTGAGTGACGTGTTGAAACTCAGCCAACAAAAACCTCGCCCCCCTCAACTTCTGTCACGAACTGAGTGCTCAGTATTTTGTCAAACTACAATTTTTGTTATTTTAAGCCTTCTACAAATCATTTTTTAAAAAAAGATGCCCTGTACATGACTGGAGAGTAATTTTTCTGTTTATGTGGCCAAAATTATTTCACAGTTTTGAAATCACATAGCTCCCGAGAATCACGTGATTTGCCGCTCCTTCCGTGTGAGTTGCTCGTGTTGGTTTTTTATATAGCAGGAATCAGAAAAGAGCTTCACCCTGTGGGCCACATGAATGGGGACAGCCAGAGGGCCTAGGACAAGAAGCTCCTTTAATACAGCTCTTTCTGGAAAAGTCTGTTCTCCTCATCCTCCCCACCCTTCCTCCTCCCCACCCCTCCTCCTCCTCCTCCCTACCCCTCCTCCTCCTCCCCACCCCTCCTCCTCCTCCTCTTCCTCCCCACCCCTCCTCCTCCTCCTCTTCCTCCCCACCCCTTCTCCTATTTTCTCTTTCCCTTTTCTCTCTGGTTTCCAAGTGGAACATTCTTAAGGGGGATTGAGGGTGAAAGGTCTAATATGCTTCGAATTCCAAGACTGTGTCTCAGAGAGAATTTGGAAGTTGCTCAAAAAAAGAAAATCCAAGAAGATTTGCCTGTGGCTTTGAGAAAACACCAGCAGGTTTGAGGTGATCTTGACAGGGACTGCAGGGCAGGAAAGACAACGGTTTCCTTAACGGTGCACCGTCGCCTCCACCCTCAACTCTTGGAGTGACTGGGACACCTGACATGACCAAAGGGAAATGTTTGATTTCCCTCCACCCCGAGGGCAGGAGTGAGCGAAGTGGGGTGCAGAGTCTAAACGGGATGGAAACCAGAGGGAAGTTACAACTCGGTGAAGACAACACGACTCACACGCTGAGGTTGGATTCCTACATCTGACAAAGAGCCTGGACCTGAAAGCGGTTCTGCCAGCAAAAGCAGTAGAAAGAATGTGGAAGGGAGATGCTCCAGACACATGCTGTGAAGAGAGGACCTGGTGCATAAATGGTGACCGTAGCGATTATGAGTCCTTGCTCTTTTTCTGGGACACGCCCATGTGGACTGCAAGTGTGCAAATGTGTGTCCGTGTGTTTCTTCTTCCTCCCCTGTTTCTGGTCATTTACAAAATGCGCTGAGTGTGTGGCATTTGCTGCATTGGTGTTTAAGTTATTGGATCTGGAAGGTGATAGCCTGGAGAAAAACGGATCAATACATGTGGATCATCTAGGAAATACCTAGATATCTAGGAGAGGGCTAGCCTGATGTCATTTGATAGCCACCTTGTGACAGGCACAAGCAAGATTTTTCAGTACCTTTGTTTAGAAGTTAAACATGGAAAGTGAAAATGTACCCTGTTGGGGCTGGAGAGATGACTTAGTGACGAAGAGTGCTTTCTTCTCTAGCAGAAGATCACAGTTCAACTTCCAGGGCACCCTGTTAACTCCAGCAGACTGAGGCCTTCTTC
>JAQHUG010000261.1:594138-609939 GCA_028555095.1 Dicrostonyx torquatus | reverse complement strand
CATGTGTTCATGGGTGTGCACACACATGTGCATGGGTATTCATTCCCAAGTGCACTTGTATGTGCGTATGTGTGGAGACCAGTCTTCCCCAGTCCTTCTCCACCACTTACTGAAGTGGGGGTCTTCTGTCTATCAATTCTCCTAGACGATCTACCAGCTTGTCCCTGAAATTTCTCTGTCCTGGCCTGCCCCGGTGCTGGGATTATAAACAGACGCACACAACTCGTATATAGGCTAATCCTCACATGTGTGACCCACAGGGCTTTGCCCACTGCAGCTTCCATTTTATAAATCGCTGGCTGAGTGACCGTGAGCGGCCAGCCTCCCACACGGCAGTCCTGTCTATCTTGCTGTCAGGCACAGACCCCACTGCACGCTTACACCACAGTTGTGAGCAAGCCTGGCTGACGTAGGTGATGTGATAACTTTACTGCCTCAGTTATATGTATGTCTTGCTGAGACTGAGGGACCGTGGGATGCCAGAAATAGTAGAAATGACACTGGAAATGTCCAGACAGCCTGGCTGGCCGTCAGTCCCTCCACTTCTCCCTGCAGTGTCTTGCGTTTGTGCCAGCGCGGTCACATTGAAACCATGTGTCAGACGAACAGAAGTCGTGGTTAGAGAGAGTACCGCCATCCCAGCCGTGATGCAAGGTTTAGCAGAGGACAAAAGAGTCAGGTTCTTCCTCTCTCAGCAGCTTTGCTCTGACGTCTCTTTCCCCATCTGTCCCTGCTATAAAGATTCTTGTTCACACCCAGCCTGCTTCCTGCTTGGATCCCTACCACCGTGTGCTGTCTGACTTCCTGTGCCCTGTCTGCTGACTCTCCACAGTGTCAGAGAGGAAGGGACAGCGCCTCTCAACTACATGCAGAACAGCCTAAGTTCTGTACCCCCAGCCTTTCTGTAGAGGGAAGGGGGAAGTTTCCCTGAAAACGCCTTCTGGATTGACCTCACCCCCTCCATCTTTGCTTCCCAGATTTTGCAATTTGTTTTCTTTTTTTTCCTAACACGTCCTGCTGAAAGCAAACTCCCAAAGCAACTGTTTCACCTCCTGCTTTATTTTTCTTTTCTTGTCATTTAACATAAATCGGGCGCTCTGTTTCTCAAAACTAAAAGCCACATACAATTAAAACTACACCACAGCAAAAATCCTGATTTTTGAGGTTTGGCACAAAGTCCTGGGGGATTAACATAGCAGGATGCGCTCACCCTGCATACCCCTGCAGGGGAATGCTGCCCTTCAGAGAAGCACCTCAGGACCGAATGTTCTGATCTTCGCTCACAAGTCAGGCAGGAGTCTTGCCTTGCCCTCCTCACATGCCCAGTTTCCCTTTTCCTGAACCTGGACCCAAATTCCTTTCTCTCTGACCATCTGGTCTCCTCATTTTAACTTGGCCAAGCACAGCTTGGCAAGTCCCCGCCTCCCACTGCGAGGGCACAAAGGAAGAAAAGAGGACCCGAAAATGGGCCAGTCTAGTCCCAGACTTCAATTCGTGCAATAAACCATCAAAGTGAGGACTCAGGGCTGTGTGCCCCAAGCCACGCTTTTTCAAAACAAAAGGCAGAGGAGAAAGAACTGAGAATAAATACAGCCCTGGAGCTTTGGGGGAGAAATGACTGAAAGCTGTTTCCCATCATTCCCTGCGGTCACAGCCGGAAGTAGCAGCTTCGCTCTGTAGCCAGCAGGCAGGCACTGACTAACAGGGCAGTGAACCCCATTCACCTCTTCCTTGGGACGCCTGGCGCACCCCTCCACCCTGTTGGGAATAGAAATAGAGCAAGAACTTATTCGGTCCATCGTTGTCCTCTTCGGAATTTGTGGTGGGAAGATGTCCCAATGTCCTCGTCCCTGTTTGAATTTTCCACAGCTTTAAACAGCAGGTAACGTCCCTAATGCCATCGAATGTCTGACAGTAAAAGGCAAACGCTTACAAAGAGTGTCCCCGGTCAAAGTAGGAGTGTGACAACAGCCAGCAAGAGGGAATCCAGGTAGGGAGTGCAGAGTCCCAAGGAAAGGGGACCACTGTTTCCCTAGGGTCGTCCCTGCTAGAGTTATGTTTGAGCCTCTAGATATGACAGGCTGAGGGCTGAGGTGGACAGACCCCTGCAGGTAGAGCCGACAGAAGGCAAGAGACTCGGTGGAGTAATCCAGGAAAGATGAGCAGAAATGGTCCATAGACAGGGCGAGGACTAGACCATCAGGGGCTTGCGGGCAGCTGCAAAGGCCTTGGCCATTAGCTTGCATGAGAGAAACAAGACAGTTTCAAGCAATGTAGATTAGAATGGAGTTCTATTTTAAAAGGGTTGTTCTGGCAGCGAGGGCATACTGTTCCCTCGTACCCATTCCTTTCTCTTTCTTGTAATAGAAAACCCACACTTTTAGCTGGACACATGGCATCATTAAAAACTCTGTCTCGGCTCACTGTTCGAGCATGAGCCATGGAACTAAGTTTAAGCTATGGTCGGTGCTCCAGGAATCCGTTGCAGTTTTTTTTTAAATATTTTTCTCCTTTGGTTTGTCCTTCATCTACAGCCTGGGATGCAGATGTGGTAGATGGATCTTGACCTGTTACAGTGGATCGTGAAAGTAAGGGTCACACCCTCCCCATCATGGGATGGTAGGGAACTTGAACCATGCCATACCATGCCCATCAAGACCGCCTCCAGGCAGTTATCGATGTTTCTGGTAGCCAAGTTAAGTACTAATTGGGATCTTTCTGCCTACCATTTAGAGAATAAAATGTAGGGCTAGCAAAAGAAAAAAAAAAAAAAACAAAAAACAAAAAAAAAAACAAAAAACAGGGCTAATCTCTAATTCGTGACTGAGAACACCAAAGGTTGACGAAGTTAAATGAAGTACATTAGGGTTGTGGTTTCATAGACTGCGTGTCTATATTTAAATCCCGCCTCTCAGACAGTCTAAATGCGCGATTCCTCAGCCTGCCTGCCTGGCTTGCTCCCGGGTGGGGCAGTGATGCCAACACCACCTGCCTCCAACGACTGCGTGTGCCTGAAATGGGCTCTGGGAAGAGCTGCAGTCATCCTCCTGTGGGAACACCCTCCTTTTCCTCCTCTCTAGACCTAACCCTCACCACCGCTCACCCCCAGATCCCTCCACAGGGCAGAAAACGGCCCTTCCCCCTGGAGCGGTCAGTGGACCTCATGCTCCTTTAAGGGGAATCTTGAGGAAGAAGGGAAAGAGGGAAGGCAAAATGGAAATTTAGTCCTTGAACGAACCTTCCAACTCCCTGGATTTGCTTCACGGGGCAAGATGTGGGTAGTAGCCTGAATCCTAGGAGACCTCAGGCAAGGAGACAGGCGAGGCCCCCTCCATGGGCCATGTGAGGACGAAGATGTTCAAGGCTGCAAGCTGTCTCTTTCCATGTCTGTCCCTTCTCCTTTCCTCTGCGTTTCCTTCCTAAGCAAAAATACACAGTGAAAGTCTTGGTTAATCACCAGTTTTTAGGCTCTTTTTTTCTCAGAGTGACTCAATATTTTATTGCCGTGACAGGATGTTCAGACACCGGGGAGAGAGAATTTCTATGGATATATGATGGTCCGTGTCTGCAATGTGTGATTGGTATATATGTGGGTGACATGTGTAGATGTTTGTGTAGCTGTGTACAATATGTCACATGTGCACATGATGCGCACGTAGTATGTATATGGTTAGTATGTGTGTGTACGTGTGTGATGAGGTGTATGTATGTGTGTGTATGTATAGTGTATATGTATATGTGGGTGTGTGATGTGGTGTATGTAGGGTGTGTGGTGTGTGTTCATTGCATATATGTATATGTACATATGTACACATACACACATGTATATATGTACCCATACATTCATGTGTACATACACACATGTGTGTGTATATGCATACATATATTGGTGTGTGTATGGTATCCACAGTACCAGCATTTGCATTGGGGAAGGTGGTCTGCCCATCATTCCTTTGGTCTCTCTTGCTGTTCTGTGTTGTTTTTTTGAGCTCGGGCTTTGGAATGCGAAGCAGCAGCAGCCCGTGTTCTGTGTTTCCCTTTTGGTAGCAGATTCTCTGCCTGATCATGCTCTGCTCCACTAATATGAAAATGAATTGGCTTCCTCTCACAGCACTATAAGTGTAATAATAACAGGAAGTGGCCCAGAATCGCCCAATAATAAAAATAGAGCAGGGAGGGAAGCCACAGACCCGAGAACATTGTGCTGACAGACTTTTCCATTCCATCTGCCCGCTCTGGCCGTCCGCCCCTGGTTTGGAAGCTGAGACCTGACTCAGAGAACTGCACTCCTCCATGGTGAGGCTGATGGGAGCCTGAAAAATATTCTCCTGTTATTGGAGATCCATAAAACTCTATCAAAATTTTGAGAAAAAAATTTCTCCTCAAAGAGCAGCGATGTTCCGCATAAGCGTTATTTTATTAGAAGAGTTGGCCGGGTTGAGCTAACACTGCCGCTCCTCGTGTTGAAGACTATGATGAGTTCTGGGGAAACAGACTTGGCCGAAATCCTCTGCCCCAGTGAGGTCCTAATTTGTTTGTCCCTGGGACTCGTTTCCCTCCTCAGTACTCCAGGACTAGGTTTTTGCTCTCACGGGAAGTTCTGCGTTTGTCCCAATGTCTTCTCCTGGGCCTCCAGGCTCAACGCGAACATATTTATTCTGAGTCCTGATTGCTTACGCTGTCGCGAATCCCTTCACTGCAAACCCTACCGTTCATGGGGTCCCCACAGAGCGTGGATGCCTTTGACTTTGCAAACTGCTAACCATGACCTTGACTTTGCCTCAAGGGGACACATTCAGCAGAAAGGAAAAGAGGGTGTCATCTACCTCCCAAAGCCCCTTCCTCTCCACCGCATCTGCATGGAAAGTCTGTGGCCTCATGCCCATGAGAGTCAGAACTAAGACCACTACAGGGCACCACACACAGCTCCCCCCCACCCCATTGCTAATAATAAAATTAGTGAGGGCGATTTTCAAACCACCAGGGCCTCACAGGAACACGAGTGGATGAGGAGTCTAGCTACTAGATTTAATCAGACATGAATAAAGTCCTTGAGTCGCGTGCGTGCGTGCGTGCGCGCATGCGCACACACATGCCTTTGTGTTCAATGGGAGACCCAAACACAAGGCCTCAGTGAGAGCACGAAGTGAGCTCGCTTTCTTGGTCTCTTTATCCACCACATTTGGTGCACTCAATGGACATGTTTGATTAATGACAACCGCCCACAGGGTCACACACAGTGCAGAAACTAAGCTCCAAAGGGGTCATCCCTGAAACATAAAGGCTTGTTATTAGGTGAGCCATCTGCTCCTGTCTCGGCCGCCAATTAGGTCATCATCAGACACAGTCGGCAAGCATAGAGGAGAGGCGCCCCTGAGAGGAGACATTAACACCTTCATCACTGCCCATAAATCAGGGCCGCCTCGATGTCTGAGTCCATCTGAGCAAACACCTCCCTCTGGGTTTCCAGCCACGGGTCTTTTCTCTCTCTGGAATGAGTCATCTTCACGGGGGTTGTCCAAACACCCTGACACCTGGGATCCGGTATGTCTTCAGGGCAAAGGCAGTGCAATCTGGGGAAAGTTTTACGCCAAAACTTGTGTGTATACGTGTGTGCATGTGCGCAGCATGTGTTTCTGTCTGTGGCTGTTTATGTGTGTGTGTTCTTTCCTAAGGTAATACACACACGTGGTAGAGATTTGTCATTTAGATAACGAAGGGGAAGGGACCGGAGATGCATTGGAGAAGTCACAATCCCGTGAGTGCAGAGACACGTTCCTCTTATGCTCATAGACTTCAGACCACATGCTCCTGGTGCCGGAGCCCGTACTTTTCCTTACACTTCTCCGGTCACTCTGGCCCCTTGAGATCCTCCACAGACTCGGGCAACTTCCCACCTCGTGTCCTCTGCACCTGGCACACTCTCCCCCTGGGTCCTCCAGCCTCTAGCATTCTCTCTTGAATCCAGGCATTGTTCAAATGCGGTGACCTGGGAGACCCTTTGACAGAGGGGCTGCGATGGTTAATTGCCCCTGAATGGCCTGGGGGGTGGGGCTCTGGCATTGTAGGAGGAGATTATCTTGATTAGATAAGCCAAAGTGGGGAGAGTCTCCCCACTGTGTTTGGCACAATTCCTGGGGAGAGGATCCCAGACTGAATAATGAGGAGGACGTGAGCTGAGCACTGGAATTCACCATTCTCTGTTTCAGGGCTGTGCACAGATGTGAGCAGCTGCCTCAGGTTCCTGCAGCCTTGACTTCCCTGCCAGGGCAGACGGCAGGGAAGCCCTCAGACTATGAGGCAGAATGAACGTTTCCCCCCCCTTAAGTTGCTTCTGGTGGGTGCTTTTGTCACAGCATTACAAAAGCAACAGACGCAAGCTCAGATCTCTGCTGTGCCTTCCACCCTTCTATTCCTCACTTGCTTTGACCGCCCTGCCCCATGGGTCTCCATGTTACTATGTCTCTTCTCTAAATATCTGTTATCAGTGTTCCCACCACAATTCAGGCCCCACAATGGCACAGTGACATCTTTCTGTGTCCACTACTGAATCCCCATACCTAGAGCAGAGTCTGGCACTGGATGAATAAATAAATACTAAGTAATTTACTAAATAAATGCACATATTTTTATATTAAAACTTGATTTTCCCCCATTAGAAAAACCTCATACAGAGGCTCGAGGACTACTAAATATTGTTCCATTATTATGTTTTGAATGTGAAATGCCCTCCACAATCCTACAAACTTGAACAAACTGATGACATTGTTTGGGTGTGTTGTGGACATTTAGGGCAGGAGGTCTAACTAGTGGCAGGAGATTCTGACTTCTAGAGGTCTCTAAGGGTCAGATGCAGCTTGGCTCCTGGCTCTTTGTTTCCTCTCTGCTGTAGTGGTATGACCAGCTACATCGTGTTCCCATCACCACAAATCGAGTGGATCCAGCCTCTGGGCTTCCCCACCCTGCTGGACTGCGTTCCTTCAAACTGTGAGCTAAACCAAATCCTTCCTGTCCTAAGCTATCTCTGTCACTGGGTCTAGAACAGTCACTGAGGCATCGGTAGACTTTTTAAAAAGACTATGTCATAGGGACTTCTGGGTAAGACTCTTTGACCCATGAGGGAGAAGAGTTAAAATAAGATACAGAAAGCACAGAAATTCACAAAGGTAGCAATAAAGAGCTGAAAAATACCTAGAGAAACCATGTGAGGTGCCAAACAATGTCAGCCAAGCCAAACTCAACTTGAGCCGCACAGCTTCCTGGCAGGGGAGGAGAAGCAGAGTTTCAACTGCGAAAACCAAGCACCCCCCAGGACAGCACCTAGCAGTGCTACCCTCAGTACAAACCCACAGTGCTCATCAGCCTCAAATCCTATTGCCAATCACGGTGAAACAGATGAGCCAGTAGTGGGAAGCAATGTGTTGCTGTCACTAAGTCTAGTTCAGAGGGCAGAGGCACCATCATGAAAAGGAACCTGTTGTTTGCAGCTGAGTTGCCCTGGGGACCTGAGAAGGTGAATTAACCACTCTCGGGAATCTTGAATATCATCTGCCACAGTCTGGGGGTGAGACAGCTCTGAAAGACAATTGGGAGATGAGGACCAGGTACTGACACACTAGAAAGTTGCTGACAGGCGGCTCTGGGCTTAAAGCGTGAGGTGCACTAGGAAAGGTGACTTTGGCCTAAGTGGCCAGAAATAGGTCTCCTCTAAGAATAATTTTGAAGTTTGCTATGCACAAGCCTGAGGCCTCATCGTGGATCAAGGCTAGAACCATCTTCTCTGGCCACTGCTCATGGAACACTTGACATCTCCAGATGACCTTCCTTCTACGTGATAAGCAACAGGAAGGTCAGGAAGTACAAAGACAGGTCCCCCACCTGCATAGATCTCAAAGCTCTGGCTGCTTCTTCAACTCCTAGTGTGCTTGAGAACCACCCTTCAGCTAGAGCATTTGCTAGCCTAGGAGGAAGTATGATCTGGAACAACTGGCAGGTTGGAGAAGCAGTCTGTCTCACTGGAAAGCAAAGTGTGGTCATCAGAGACCCCATATGCCAAGAAGGATGCTACTGAAGGGAAGACAACATTGATGAACACTGGTCACATGACCAGTACACGCTCAACACAAGCATAAGTCATAAGAAAGAGTACATGGGCAAGAAAGACATCCGCACACATGACAGACAGTCCACAGGCAAGAAAGACAGCCCACACACATGGAAGATAGTCTGCACACAAGAAAGACAATCTACACACAAGAGATGATGTGAGATTCCCCCTGTATGCTCTGAATACTATTGGTTAATAAAGAAACTGTCTTAGGCCTGCACAGGGCAGAATATAGGTAGGCGGGGAAACTAAACTGAGTGCTGGGAGAAAGAAGGTGGAGTCAGGAGAAGCCAAGTAGCCCCTCCATTGTGGTTTACCTGGTAAGACACAACCTCATGGCAGTACACAGATTGATGGAGATGGGTTAATTTAAGATACCAGTTAGCCAGAAATATGTTTACACTATTGGCCAAACGGTATTGCAAAAAATATGGTTTCTGTGTGGTTATTTCGGGCTGAGAAGGCCTCCAACAACAAATTGGTACTCCAACGTGGTGGACTATATCCACATGAAACCTGAAAAAGCTTGGAAAGGAAGACACAAAAAAGCAAAGTTTAGCTGCATTTCTTTTTCAGCTGGTGGTATTCTGCAGCTCCATTAAGAGAGATCTTCCTTATTCTGTGGTAGCAGGAAAACAACAACAACAAAAAAAAAATTAAAAAAAAAAACAAAAAAACCACGGTTTCAAAACGGTGGCTTCCTGGGCCGTGCTGCTAGCACAAACTCTGGATCTTTTAGGAGACCAAGCATTTAAATGGGGTTTATGAGCAGAGTCATGCAACTTGTTTAATGGCATCATAGACCCGCTATGTATACAGACAGTTATAGATTAAAGGGGTAGAGATAATAAATATTATAAATCAACAGAGTAAACATATATAAGCCATGTAAATATGGAATATACACAGAGAGTCTGTATTATGTATATTATCATGTTTTCTTTGACTTTTTTGACTGTGAAGGAGGTAAGTACACAGAGACATTTCACTGTATGGTCTGCTAAGAGACTCTAGCAGCAGCAAACAGCACGTATTGCTTAATTAGGTACTGAAAAATATGCTTTGTTTAACAAAATAAGAGCAGTTATTAAGGTGATCAAACGATTCAGAAAGTTGGAGCCCAGGATACAGAGAAAACCCAAAGTTTTCCGTCAGTGTGAGTTGTGGACTGTGTGCACCACGGGGATCACAGGTAACAGCATGTGGGCTGGCGTGTAACACACAGAGAGGCAGCATGTGGGTCGTGAGCTGGGGAGTACTGAGCAGCAGCTTGCAGTGTCTGAGGGCCAGCTAGAGCCATGGGCAGGAGAGTCGGTGCCCAGTGAGCCACGTAGCCGGTGGACCAATCCCAAAAGGTGTGGACTGGGCCCCATGTTGGGCGCCAGATGATAACAGAAGTTACAAAATAATCCCACACTATTTCAGAATTACGTGTAATAAAGGGTTATTTATTTAGGGGAGCCTCACAGATCACTGTCCTAGATCACAGTCCTCTGCATAAATGGGGACCAGGAACAGAGTCTAGCAGCCAGAACCAGGAGCCGGAAGCAAGAGAGCAAGCACACGCTTTATAGTTGCATTTATAATATGAGACCATGCCCAAGTGGGCTGGTATCTTAAAGGCTATTGGCCAAAGGAGCTCCCACAGCACTGAGAGACAATCCACAGGCAAGAAAGACAGTCTACATAAAAAAGACAGTCTACATACAAAAAAGACAGTCTACATAAAAAAGACAGTCTACATAAAAAAAGACAGTCTACATACGAAAAAGACAGTCTACATAAAAAAGACAGTCTACATGCAAAAAAGACAGTCTACATAAAAAAGACAAAAGACAGTCTACATACGAAAAAGACAGTCTACATGCAAAAAAGACAGTCTACATAAAAAAGACAGTCTACATACAAAAAAGACAGTCTACACACAAAAAAGACAGTCCATATGCGTGAAAGACAGTCCATGCACAAGAAAGACAGTCTACACAAAAGAGAGACAGTCCACAGGCAATAAAGACAGACCACAGGCAAGAAAGACAGTCCATACACAAGAAAAGCAGTCAGTCTACACCCAAGAAAGACAGTCCTCATGCCCAATGGCTGTCCCCACTGGTCCCATATTCATGTCTCAGTCTCCAATACTCAAAGTTGAGAAAGATGCTATTTTAGTACTTTGTCTGATTTTTGTTATTGTGCTTTTTTTTTTTGCTGTTTCCCCTACTCCTAGTTTTTAAAAATTGCACTGTTAGTATAATCTGCTCTATCATATTTTTAAAACTCTTAGTGTTTGTTCCTTTACCCCTCCACGTTGTCACTGGCTTCCACGCCGTGCTCATTGCTGGGTGTTCAGTCATCTTTACTCATCTCCCCCCTTTTTTTATGTTTTTCTGTCTTGTTTCCTCCTCCCATTCTTTTCTTTCTACCACACCTTTAGCAGTATTTTGACTTTATCCTTTCAGCGTTTTTAATTGATTTAATCCTTTAGTTTTTATTCACCTTCTTACACTTACCTAAATTTGGTTACAAATTTTCTCATTCTCAGGAAACAGTTCTCTTTTTAACTTGCCTTTTACTTTTCTGATCTCTTCCACCCTTTATAACATTTTCTCTGCTCCTTTTCTTCTTTTTCCTTTCCTGTTTGACCCTTCTTCCCCTCTGTTTTCCCTGGTCCCATCTTCATCTTTTATCTCGCTCATTCGCTGTTTCCACATTTACTCTAAATAATTTCTACCTTTACAGCACATTCTGCATCGATTAGTCCATTTCTGTTCTATGGTCATGGGATGCGTTTAGCTGTCATTCTGCATCTTGCCCTTCCATCGGTCCATCATCTCTTCTCTGACTGGTGCTGGGACTGAGCCTCAAGGGCATGTGAGTCCCTAAGAAGACCCCATCTGGGGCTGGAGAGATGGCTCAGTGGTTAAGAGCGCTGACTGCTCTTCCAGAGGACCAGGGTTAAATTCCCAGCACCCACATGGCAGCTCACAACTGTCTGAAGATCCAGTTGTAGGAGACCTGACACCTTCACACCAATGCACGTAAAATAAAGTTAAATAAACCATAAAAAATATTTTTTAAAAAAGAAGACCCCATCTGAGATGGCAAGGGATGTTCAAACCAACAGACACACAAATCACAGCACAGAAACACATGAGGCAAGAAAAGACAAGGCCACATGACTTCTCCGAAAGGTCAGCATCCCCAACGACCAGACCTTGGGCTTAGAGGGGGTGACAGTCCTGTTTATACACACTCTGCTGGTTTGCTTTAAAATGAAACTGTGTGAATTATCCAACTTAATTAGATTAAGATCATTTTCAATATGACAATAAATACTGAATTCTGAAAATGGAGGGTAAAGGCTATCTCACACATTCACCCCATGGCTCCCATGATACAGTCAAGAAGGATATCTGCCCAACCAGCAGGGGGTGCTCTCTCGTCTGTGGGGACCAGTGCAGTGAGTTTCCTCACAGGTGGTTTTATGCCGGTATTTAAGATCTGCAGAAAAGTAATTATAAGAGATATGGACACACTGCAGAGTGGAGTTTGTCTTCCCCCACATCACACACTGAGATCCTGGCCTCTCAGTCCCTCGGAAGATGGCTGCGTTTGAAGATAGAACCACTAACGAGGTGATTAAATTATGAACCAGCCTTGAGGGTGGGCCCAACTTAATCTGGCTGAAGTTCTTTTGAAAAGAAGAAATCCGCTGCTCATAGAATCAACAGGGAAGTTCACAGGGAGGGGGGAAACCCCATGGAGAAGACAGTCATAGGAAAGCAAGGGCAGGAGGCACCAGAAAAAAACTTTGAATTTAGCTTCTGGAACTATAGAAAAACACACTTCTGTTGTTTAAGCTAGCTAGTCCGTGGTAATCTGTTACGGTGTCCCCAGCAAACTAGTAAAATAGGTTGATACAATGATACTAAATAATATTCATGAAAATGTATTTGGGGTTTGCTAAAAATGTTTTATTCCATATCAAGAATTAAAGTTCTCTGTGTAGACACCTCTAAAGCAAAAATGGAATTCACTAAATATATATAAATCAATACTGAACCATTTACCTAAATATAATATAATAAATTTACCTTAATTTATAAGCCAGGAGCGTTGGCGCATGCCTCTAATTCCAACCCTGAGGATGCAGAGATTGGAGGTCATGCGCATCTTCGTCTACATAGTGAGTTCAAGCCCAACCCGAGATACATGAGACTCTAACACACACACACACACACACACACACACACACACACACACACACCTAATATATAACAGTCAAACAAATCAACATGCATCTCAAAGTGCCGGTAATTTGGGAATCTATTGAGGGCGCATTTAGTTATCCCTCATCTTCATCTACCTTTAAAAAATCTTAATTAATTTGACTGATAGTTAGTAAGCATGTATTTCCTACACGTTCCTGGGTGTGTGTGTGGGGGGGTGTCTGTCAATGAGTGGGAGAGATATTCCCACCATCATGGAACTTATTCCTGCTGAGGGAGAAGGGAAGGTAACCGATAGTTAGGATATAGCACCCTCGTGATCCAATGGGACCTTCAGCTCCTAAACCAAGGCTTGGCAAACTCTTCCTTAAAGAGACAGAGATGAAATAGTCTCAGTTTTGTGAACCACACAGTTGAACTACGCAGCCGTGCCTCTGTAGAGCGAAAAGAGCCTTAGACGGGTAGGCAAACAATGAGTACGGCCATGTTCGAATAAAACTTTATTCATAAAAGTAAGAGGCATGTCGCATTTGGTCTCGGGGATAGAGTTCGCTGACATCTGCCCTAAATATTACACTGGGAGATGATTGATTGGACCAGTTCTGCAGGCCGCCCCAGGTCATGTTTACTGAGTCTTGGGCTCTTCAGCTAAAGAATAGAACTAGATCTCAGTGAGATGCTGAAGTAAACAGAATATGCTGTCCTTCATCCCAGATGGCTCTGTTGAAAATACGCAGCCGCCTATTCAGGAGCTGTGACAGAGAGCGAGGAAAACCACCTTTCCGTACAGTTCAAGCCAGCGCCGCTTGGTGCCCGGCTATGACTAACGCTCAGAGAGGGGCTGGCAGCCTCTGAACATGGCTGTCCTCCACTGGAGCACATTCCCACTTCCTTTCCAAGTTTCAAGAACCTTCTCTCTCAAAGCAGCACTTCTCAGAAACCGTGTTTTGTGGCTTCAACTGCCTGTACCACACCCTGAAGTAAAACTTTCAGGCCACATTAAAACATGGGTGTGTGCGATTTCCACATATTTTTATGGAGAGTTGATCCACCTGGGCACAGAAGCAGCCTAAAGCCTTCAATCTTATAATTATAGGCTAACTTAAGCCCTTCCCTCACATTCCAGAGAGGGGGGGGGAGAGTGGAGAAGAGAAGGGGGGGAAGGGGAAATGAAGAGAAGAGAATTGAGTTCCAGAACCATTGAAGATTGGGTAACAATTCTGACAGAATTTACCAATATTGTCCCACACAAATAATCACCCAACAGGAAAGAAAGACAAGTATAGATAGTGAAGAAAAAAAATGTCATTTTATGACTGAAGAACTGATTGGTGTATCCAACATACATTTCCTGTTTGCTTGCTAAAAGCTGGGCCCTGTTTTGGGCTCTGAGTGAGACCAAAATCCCCGACCCTATGGAGGTGATTGCTCCTTCAGAGGGGCTTCCTTCAGAGGAGGCAGATGAGCATCCAGTGGGGCTTTTTGGTGCAGGAGATAGCTGAGCATTCAGAGATCCAGAGGGGTCTCCTGGTGCAGGAGGCATCAGAGCAGGGAGGGGCCCTACACCTTATGCTTCCACCAGAGCCATCGACACCATAGTCTATGTGAACAGAGCCCTTTGAGCTGGACCGTGCACACCCTCTGGTCTCCATAGTGACTGTGTCTAGAATCTTGAAAGACTAGAACGCGTGAGATACAGGGCTAGGAGGCAGGCAGTCCTGTGAGTGGAGATGCTACAAAGCACCAAAGATCAGCTCTTTGGTGCTCAATCTCCTGTAACTTTGGACAGTGAGCTGCTACAAGGTAAACACTTAAAAGCTACACTGTAACATCACCTCACTCTGTCAGTCACAGAGTTTACAAACTGTTATCCCACACCTGTCATGTTCCAGGCTTGGCTTTAAATCATGACGTAGCCCTGACGAGTCATAAAGGGCCCTTTTCCTCACACAAGGTGCAATCCAATGTAGGAAACATGTTGAGCAGGAATTATGAATGATAGATATGGGTGATGGTGGCATATGCCTTCAATCCCAGCCATCTGGGCCAGAAGCAGGCAGATAAATCTGTGAGATTTGGGATAGCCTGATCTACATATAGAGCTCCAGGCCAGCAAGGGTTATATAGTGACACTCTGCCTAAATAAACAGCTCGTTAAGATAAGCAATTCTAAACCAAGGTGCCAGGCATTGTAAGAGCTTACCTCTAAGTAGTTAAGAGGCATTGAGGATGGGAAGAAAGGAATAAAAGCATGACAGAAGAGAATGGATCTGAATCATTTAAGAAACACAAGGTCCACAGTAAACAGAAATCAACAGTGCCCCCTGAAGAAAGGAGTTCAGTCAGCTAATAGAGATTAAACATTATACCATGCGTCTAATCTTATCTAATTCTGTCAGGTCTTGAAGGCCTGGGGAAGAGGGTTGACCAGGAGCATCTCCTCCAGACAGGTGACTTTGTTTCTCAGAAGAACTGTGTGGCCATCAACACAGGAATTGCCGCACACTAAGGGGACAGACTGGGGGAGTAGCGTTCTGCCACTTCCCACCCAAATCTGTGACCGCAAGCAACTCCTGAGGGTCTGCTGGCTCTTCCCTTGAGCAAGCCAAGGCAGAGGAACCGCACAGACAACCTCTGCGGAGAGGGGAAGACTCTTCCCATTGATAAATGTGGAAAGTCAAGAGAGGACACGATGCCCTACTGGGGAGTTGAGGCCTGAGACTGATTCTTGAAGTCAGATTTCTCTGAAGCAGCAGCCCTCCAACCCTAGTCCACACAGGAACCAAATCAGGCGGGCTGGGGTGGAGCCTAAGAACCTGGGTTTCTCGAAGACTTTTGGAGATTCTGGTCCTGTTGGACCACAGGTTCATAGCCTGTGTTCCTGGCATATTTTGGAGCTTTGCAGGATCTAGTCCTGGTCTCCTGGGCCAGTTTGTTTCCTCATTACGCATCTGACCTTCTGAGTAACACACCTTGCATCTCCAGAACGCCCGCCCCAGAGGTACCGCTTCCACTGATCTTCTGTTTGCTCTTCGCCCGCTGCCTTTCAGTTCCTCACCCATCTGATGAAACTCTTGAAAGACCAGCTTAGAGATAAACTTGGAATTCAAATCTCAGTTCGACAGTGTCCTATGTATTGTCCTTCCATGGTTAAGTTCTGATGTCCCTAAGAAAGGTACCTGACGTCCAGGCAGCCAATCAATGAACAGGTGTGAGGTACCTCGGGGCACATAGGGCTGGACCGGGTAGAAACTAAGGTCATGATGAGAATGGCCATAAACTCCGTGCCCTCCAAATGCTGGGAACAGCACACACCCCGTACTGAATCACCGAACAACCTTCTAAAAGAAACGAAGGCCTTCTGACGTGCAAAGAACGGAAGGTGTCTGATGATAAGATGGGAAGGAAGATAAAAACAGAGAGAGTAAAAAGGTGAGTTAGGCCAGAGCTGAGAAGAAGTAAAAGGGA
>JAQHUG010000261.1:566614-584426 GCA_028555095.1 Dicrostonyx torquatus | reverse complement strand
CCTGGGAGCTAACGTCTCGGGACAAAGTCGTGATAGCTCTGTGTACAACTGTGAACACTGACCATAAGCAAATGCTTGAAAGATGGCAGAGGAAAAATTGTCTAAACAATTATCATAGAAATGTCCCAAATCAGCAGTGCCCACGTAGAACATCACACTCCTCTAATAGCAGGGTTTATATAGCTAACAGCCACACAGTCACGGATTAGGCTCAGTCTGCTGCACTGTGGACTGAAGGTGCTTTGCCCCAGCAAGACTTAATTTCCCAGTTTAGTCCTTTGAGAAGGACTGGAGGGGCCAGCAAGATGGCTTAGTGGTAAAAGAGTCTGCTGTGCAAGCCTGAGGACACAAGTTCAATCCTAGCACCCAAGCCAAGGCAGAAGGAGAGAAGCAACGCCACAAAGCTGTCCGTCAACCTTCGTAGGCATGCCGTTGCATGAACACCCCCACAACTCCTCACCACACACACTCCTACCGTGAAGCCAGAAGAACCACACTTGGGTGTGACTAGACGGGACTACCCACTCTTGGAGTCTCTGCTTCCAAAGATGCAAGCTTAGCGAACGTATTCTCTGTCAAGTATCCAAAGGCAGGTGTGTGGTTCTGGAAGCACAAGATGTACTGAGATGCCCTGCACCCTCCGTTTATTCCGGTGATGAGACATAGAAGGAAGACGGCTATGGTGCTGACCAACACAGTCTCTTCCACACACCTGCCCTTGTTAGCAATAGGTTCAGATGCTTACATTAGAAAATACAGGATAATAACAGCAGAGCTCCATGCAGATAAGTCTGAAGATGGACCCTTAAGGTTGTAGGAAGGCCAGGGCTTTCTTCTGGCTCTGGCGACCAAGAGCTGTTGAGGGAGACTGCTAGTTTGCTTCCTGACTGCCCAGACTCGAAATAATCACAGAGAAATCTGTATTAATTGCAATACTGTTTGGTCAATAGCTTAAGTGTATTTCTGGCTAACTCTTCTATCTTAAATTAACCCATTTCTATTAATCTGTGTATCGCCACATGGCTATGGCTTACCAGCAAGTTTCTGGAACATCTGTCTCATGCGGGTGGCTACATGGCTTCTCTCTGACTCTGACTTCTTTCTCCCAGCATTCAGTTTAGTTTTCCTGCCTAGCTCTATTCTGCCCTATTATAGGCCAAGGCGGCTTTTTTATTAACCAATGACAATAAAACATATTCACAGCATACATCACCCCCCACATCAGAGAGCCAGATCGCATCTTCCAAAGAATCTAATAATACAAAATGTTCCTATTGAAAGTGTCAGCACAATCAACTGATGACTCTGGACCCCCTCAAAGTCATGGCCTGCAACCCCAACTCTGTCTCCAGGTAGTCAGTACTATTAGAAGAGCCTGTGGGAGGTGACTAGGTCATAAGAGTGGAGCCCCTCTGTACGGGGTCAGTGCTTATTTAAGGGTTTCCATTGCTACAATGAAACACCATGACTAAGGCAACTTGGAGAAGAAAGTTTATTTCCGCTTACACTTCCCAGTGATAGTCCATTCCCGAGCAAAGTCAAGGCAGGAACTCACACAAGGCAGGAACCTGGAGGCAGGAACTGATACAGAGGCCATGGAGGGGTGCTGCTTGCTGATTTGTTCCTTAGGGCTTGCCCAGTTTGCTTTCTTATAGAACCCAGGACTACCAGCCCAGGGATGGCACCACCCACAATGGGCTGGGCCCACCCCATCAATCACTAACTAAGAAAATGTCCTACAGGTTTGCCTACTGGATCTTATGGAGGCATTTTCTCTATTGAGACTTCCTCCTCTCTGTTGACTCTAGTTTATATCAAGTTGACATAAAGATGGCCAGGACTGTGGCCTTACAAAAAGAATATCAGCTAGCTTGTTTTCATCTTCTAGAATATGAAGAGGCGGTGAGAGAACAGCTGGCTGTGAGCTACCCTGTGGCCCTTCCCATGCTCGGAGTCTGACAGAAACTTGATTTTGGATTTGGCAGCCTACACGCTGTAAAAAGTAGCTTTTTATTATTCATAAAACACTAAAGTCGTGACAGTTTCTAACAGTAGCCTCGGTAGACTAAGACGATTGAGGAATGGGCTAGGAGCTTCCTAGAAGATCTGCTCACTTATGAAAAGCCCTTCTGAAAGTCTTCCCAGCATCTTTGTCCCAACTCATTAGCTAGAGCTTGCTTATAAGGCACACATAATCCAAGGAATATGATACACACACACACACACACACACACACACACACAGAGTTACCATTAATCAAACAAGTTCTGTTAGTAAAGAGAAAGAAAGCTTGGGTGTTGGCAGACAACTGCCAGCCTATGCTCTAGGACTTAGTGCAAGACCAGTGGAACGTTCAGGTTAGCTGCTGGTACTGCTGTTATTGCAGGTATATCAATAAGTGTGAGTCTTTGGTGGGTGGCAGTGGCACACACCTCTAATCCCAGCACTCAGGAGGCAGAGACAGGCAAATCCTGGAGTCTGAGGCCAGCCTGGTCTACAGAATGAGTTCCCAGATAGCTGGAGCTACACAGAGAAACTCTGTCTTGAAAAAACAAAAATAAATAAATAGATAAATAATCAATCAGTCAGTCAATTAATCAAATGTGAGTCTTAAAAATGTGCTCCTGGGGCTGGAGAAATGGGTCAGTAGCTAAGAACACACACCGCAAAGGAGCCAAGTTCAGATCCTACACTGGGTGATGTGGTAGTTTGAAAGAAAATGGCCCCCAAATGCAATGGTACTGTTAGGAGGTGTGGCTTTGCTGGAGGAAGTGTGTCACTGTGGAGGCGGGCTTTGAGGTCTCTTTAGCTCAAGCTTCCCCCGGTGTGACTGTCAGCTAACCTCCTGTTGCCTGCAAGCTGGATCACTCTTGGCTCTAGTACCATGTATGCCTGCACACTTCCATGGTCCCTGGCATTATGGTAATGGATTGAACCTCTGAAACTGTAAATGAGCTACCTCAGTCCAATGTTTTCTTTATAAGAGTTGCCATGGTCATGCTGTCTTTTCATAGTACTAAAAACCCGAACTAAGACAGGTGGCTTGCAATCACCTGTAAGTCTAGCTGCAGAGGATCTGGTGTCCTCTTCTGGGCTCGTCGATAGGGGCAAAACCATAAACAGGCACATATATCTAAAATTTCAAAATTAAAAATAAAAATGAATGTACTTCTACTCTTGTACGTGAACAATAAATCTCTTACTTGCATATAGTAAAGTAATATGCTAGTTTCAGCCACTCCCATGTCAGGGCCTGTGTGTTCCTCCACATGAGTGACACACAACTAAAGCTTTACGGAGAGAGTTGCGATGAACTGCTTTGATTTTGCTTTTTAGAAAAGATTCTTTCAGTTATTAAACAATTATTTGAGTGTCTAGACCCATACTCCATGTAGGGAACATGAGTTTCAGTCTTCCGTGAGATAACAGGTAAGTGGTAGAAGCAGCCAATAGAAGGCCACACATGTTGTGGTTGGATGTAAACCCTGGGGGTCCTGTAGCACACTTAATAAAACCTCAGTAGATATTGGGGTTCAACCTGAAGACCAGAAAAGCAAAGCAGCCGACCACTGGCGTTTACCTTGACCTCAGTCCAAAAATGGTGATCCTGCCTCCGGGAATCTCAGAATGAGACTGTGTCTGAGAGCTGTCTCCTCCCATCTTATATTCCTCTTTAGTTCTGGGATTAAGGGCGTGCATCACTACCCCCTGGTTTCTATGGCAAACTAGTGTGGCTACTGGGATTAAAGGTGTGTGCCACTGCTGCCTGGTCTATCATGCTGGCCAGTGGGGCGGTTTTACTTTTCTGATCTTCAGGCGAGCTTTATGTATTAAAATACAAATGGAATACCATTCCAGGGCCCAGAGCATGCGAAAGGTGACAGCTTCAGAGATGAATTCTAAGAGTTGATCTGATTCTGAATGACAAGTGGCAAAAATCCAGATGGAGATGAGGAAGAGCTTGGAGTCGAATGACCCACTACATTGGGTGGGAAAGCCCATCCTAAATGAAGGTAGCCCCATTCCATGAGGTGGGGTCCCAGCCTGAGTAGAACGGAGACAGAAGTTGAATACCGGCATCCATTGCTCCCAGAGCCTCCTGACTGTGGTGGACACAGTGTGATTAACTGCCTCCTGGTCCCGAAGCCGTACCTTCCCTGCTATGACAGGCTATGTCTCCTGGTCCTGATGCTGTACCTTCCCTGCTGTGACCAGGCTATACCTCCTGGTCCTGATGTCATACCTTCCCTGCTGTGACAGGCTATGCCTCCTGGTCCTGATGTCATACCTTCCCTGCTGTGACAGGCTATGCTTCCTGGTCCTGTTGCCATACCTTCCCTGCTGTGACAGGCTATGTCTCCTGGAGCTCTAAAGTCAAAGGAAACCCTTCTCTGCTTAAGTTATTTGTTGCAGCAACAGAACTGGTAACCTACACAGAGGGCACGTCCTTTATACTGTACAGAGGCAGTTAAAATTACCGACTTTTCAATTTTCTAGCATCTAAATTTAAGTTCTGGACTCCAGGTAAAAGCACCTTCCTGTGTGTCTGCATTTTGACATTCCTAAGGCAACGGCTAGTTAAATAAAAATTCCAGCTTCAGGTATGGGATTCCTCCTTAGGAGCTGTGGGAGGACCCAGAATTCCCCTCACTGAGAGATGATATCAGGAGATGCAGCACGAGCTGGGAGAGAAAAGACAGGCATGGTCCTACCCAGCTGTAAACCTCATGAAGGTGAATGCCAGCTTGCTGGGAAAAAAAGGGGCACTGCTGCTTTGGGAACAACCGACGACTCTCTGGTTGGATTCAAGAGCCATGCCCCAGGAGGGTATCCATGCCTAGTACTGTGGCAGCGAGGATTCTACCACTGAACCACCCAGGCAAAGCCTAGTACTGTGAACCTGGTTAAATATCCACGGCTGTGGAGAACTTACTACCACGGAGCTCAACTGGCGTGCATCAAACTGCCTTTCAAATACCATGTTTATATCCAGAAGCAGTTGCTGCTCTCAGCCTTCATCAGGGAAGCTGGTCTTGGCTTTGAACAGTGATAGATGCTGAGAAGCAGCTGCTGAGCGTTCAGTTCTAAGCAGGACGTTTACACCAACTCCTCTGAGCCTCAGGGAGCACGGTAGAAGAGGGGACAGAAATGACGTCACAACCGGAAGGCAGGGAGAAGGGCTGATAGGTGCTATCTTCGGAGCACAACAGAGTCATTGCGAGCATGGTCTCAGCAACTGACATCCAGTGCAGGGACCTGCACGAGACTGGGCTGCCCGCAGTCAGCTATGGGTTACAGAGGTGATCCTGGAACCCTACACCTTCCGGTTGAACTATCAGTCAGTGACTCTGATGAACAGACGGACGGTCATGGCTTTCGGTTGTGTGCCCACCAGTGGAGCGAGCCCACCGTTCCAGATCCACAGTCATACAGACAGTGCCCATGAAAGCCAGTGAGCCACAAAGCAAAGATGGAAAGGTGCGAGTTTGAGGAAGGGACTCGTCAGGAGGACGGGAGAATGATGGACAGGAGGGAGAAACATTATATGTGTGGACACAATTGTCAAAGAACAAGTGTAATCAATAAGAGGAAAATATTTTTTAAAATGATAACAAGAACTAAAACTAAAAAGAAATACTTTTGTCTCTATTCTTGAAAGCTCTATTTCTATGGATACTTTTTAACTGTCCATAAATTTTCAGATACCAGCCCTTTTAGAGTGTGGAGGTTTGTGCCTCCTGGGCCAGAACAGTCAGAGAAGCAATACCTTGTTGATCCCTGTTTTTTCTTACATCCAATAAGTCATTTTTATTACTTTCTCTCCCCCATAAATATTTCAAACATATCCTCTCTTCTTAATCCTGCTGCCGATGGTTGGCTCAAGCCTTCTAAACCTTTTACCCAGCGCAGCCGTTACCTCTCCAACCGGCTCCCTTTGCCTGATCTCTTCCAAGCCCTGCCACCAGAGTGGCATTCCCCAAAGGAAACTGGGATGATTTTTCATCTTGGCTTAAATGTTTCAAAAGTTCCCATAGTTTCACTAAACACCCCAAATCCTTCCCTTTCAGAAGAATCTCCTCAGCCCTGTCATTCCTGCCCCAAGCCTGACATCCATGTTGCCACCAACAGAAGTCCCTGGTGGCTCTAAGTCTCCCAACATCTGCGTCGAATCTTCCAGCAAATCCTTTCACTGTGTACTCAGCCTGCGAGGTTTCACACAGCCGCAGGTACTTGAACTTGAAAGCCCGAATATGGGGCACGAGAGCCCAAAGGCATCATCTCCTAGCTGATTCACACAGCTCAGAAGGTTCGGCCGTGGCGAGGCGGGGGGGGGGGATTACTAGTTACTTTCCTGTGGTACAATACCCAAAGACAAGTCAGTAAAGAAAAGATCGTTTTGTTTAGCGGTTCCAGACTGGTAGAGTCCATCATGTCGAGGAGGGCGGGGCAACGGGCAGAAAGGAACGAGGGGCAGAAGCAGGTAGCCGGCTGATACATTGCATCCCTACACCAGAAGCAGAAAGAGAGAACAGGAAGTGAGGCAAGGCTGTAAGGATCAAAGGATGCCCACAGTGTCCAGCTTCCTCCAGCAGCTTCTAAAGGTCCGTAACAGCCCCAACAGTACCGCCAACTAGGGACCAGGTGTTCAAACGCATGAGCCTAAGGGGACAATTATTATTAGAAGCTCGACAGAAGGTGTGTGGTTCGAATGATGTGGGGCTAACTTATACTGAAATGGAATGGGTTAACAGCAGCGGTAACGCCAGGACCCCCCTTCTCCCAAGCCCAAAATAGGGACATCGGCCAAGATTCCCTGCTAGCATAAGCAGGATAATGCCAGGTGGCTTGGTATCTTTAAAGCAAGGCCACTCGGACCCATGGCAACAGTAAGCCTATAGTCTGAAGGTCGGGCCTAGCTAACAAAGAGATAAAGGATGAATAGAGAACACAAGATGTACCTAGACAAGGTCAAGCTGACATAACTGAACTTTCCCCTCGCCTCAAAGTAGCTAATAGAAACTGTATAATCATCTGTTCATGTCAAATATAAATACTGACTCTAGTCTGTAAAGGCATGCTCAGTTCAGGCTGTGGCATCCTCAGATCTGAGAAAATGAACCCTCTTGCATTTTTGCATCCAGCTGGCCTCTGATGTCTTGCATCTTGACGGTGGGTTGAAGGCACCCAGGTCTCTGGGGTCTTTCAATACCTGTTCTCCTAGTGTCCTAACTATTAATAGTCCCTCTGACATGTTCAATAAATTATACCATCCATATATAAAAGCATGCTTGCTTAAGATCAATTTTCTGGGGCTTGTTTCGTTCTCTTTTACTTTCTTTAATTTTATTTTTTTCCTTCTCTCTTGCTGTCTAATTTAGACAGTACTCCTGGCCATCGTCTTAAAATACTTTCAAGAACTGCTGCTTTGTTCATATTTCAACCCAAGATTCTTTTCATTCTTAAATACAGAGAGGGAGATGGCCACTTTAACATTAAACAAGTTTGGTGTTGCGGGCGAGGCAGGGTCACAGTAGTAACACAGTAAGGAGGTCAAATGAGGGTTTTCTTGAATATGACTCCCTTGGTGTTGACTTCTTAGAGCAATGTGTTCAAAGAAGCCATGAGGCTTAGCATGGACTCCAAAAAAAAAAAAAAAAAAGATTGGATTGATTAGTGATGTCTGCCTTCGGCATAAAGTTTGGGAATTAGCTAACCCTGTCCATGGGCAAGGGGGAGTTGCAGAGAGTCTGATGAAAGCTGGATCAGCAGGTACAACTCCAAGCTGCTGGTCTCCTAACTGTAGCCTTGGAATGGAAAGTAACTTCTTAATTTCTTCAGCTCCATCAGCAAGTAGTTCAGCCATGAGCAGCCAAGGACCTGCTCCACTAGATAGTACGACATTTAAAAGCTAATAAGAGTTATAAGCTAGGTATTTAGCTCAGTAGGTAAGATGCTTGGAAGGACCTGAGACTGGGTGTCCACAGCAGCTAGCAAGCTGACGGTGGTGGCATCTCGTCTTTAATACCAGCGCTAGGGAGTAAGGGACAGCCAATTCCTGGAACTGGCTGGCCAGCCAGTCTAGCCAAATCAATGAACTCCAGCTTCAGTGTGAAATCCTGTCTCAAAAATTATGGTGGATAACAATGAAGACAAAGACCCAGAGTTGAGCTGTGGTCTTCACAAAGATTCATACACACGTCCACATACACCCACATACGCATGCACACACATGTACAGTACACACACACACACGTTAAAAACAAAGTAGGCAGAGAAAAGGCCCAAAGAAGAGGATGAACAAAAACCACCCGTCTTCTGCTTCCTGGTTTTGGACCAGATTATCCTTACATTAACAACAACAAGAAGAACAAAACAAGCAAAAGATGGCGCACTCCAACTAGAAGTAAAACGCCTGCCCCCCTTTAATAGACCGGGTAAGTGTTTCTGAACTCAAAGTCACAGGCAATAGGCAAGCTGTCAACAAGGAAAGTCTACTTTTAAAGCAGCGTGACTCTAGCTGGGTCTGTCACTGAATGAAGTCAGCTTGTCCCCTGCGGGTGAGCATCAGGACTGTGAAGGTCATCCGGTATCTGGGACATATGCGCTCCATTTAGAATTTTCCAGGAGGGGCCGGAATGAACCGCGACAGCTGTGAGAGGCTTTCAGAGGACAATCTGCACGTGCTCTTGCCACTAAAGGCGGTTGCATGACCCGTGTCGCTGGCTCTGTGCTTAAAACGGCACGGCGCTAGCTTTGCTATCAAATGCAGTGAGCCTCATTCATGAGTTTGTTTCTGCCAAGTCTCCCGCTTCCTGGACTTGAGCCAGTTTGGATTCTGAATGAGCAATAGGGGTAGGTAACAGGAGGTTGCTCCTTCTTCCAACCTTCAAGTCTGGTGTTTTAAGAAACTGACCTCAGCAAACAAGAGTCCTCTGAGCAGGGGACCAGCTATGCCCTCCAACTCACAGGGAAACACCTGGCCCGCTGTGAGCCCGTTCAAAAGCCAGACTTAGTTAGAATCAAGACAATTTCTGCCCAGTTCAAACACCAATGCAGCATCGGCTTTGGGGTCAAACAACTGTGAGGACTACATCTGCAGACCCCAAAGTGTCATTCCCGTCTAAACGGACCTTACACATCCCTGCTTCTCTGACTGTCCCCAACTCCGTGGCACGTCGTCCAAGGAATTATTCTTCAATGGTAGATTTACAATGTCAATATATTTTAGCTTTCGCTGACCAGGTAAGTGTCAATTCAGGCCTCACACACAAAATCCTTCTCAGTCTTAGCAGGTAGGAATAGCGACCTACCTGTCTTCATTACGGCATACTGGGGAGCGTTTTCTTAAACTCGGATGCATTTGCGGGTATGTGTAGATTTTAAAATCTGTATGTTCTTCCCAGATACCGCATGCTTTCAAATAAAAGCTGAGCACCAGGGATGGGCTGCACTTTTTCGAGTTGTTGGTTAGTAAGGTCATCTTAAAGTCCCTCAAAAACCAATATAATCGCCGGGTGGTGGTGGCGCATGCCTTTAATACCAGCACTCGGGAGACAGAGGCAGGTGGATCTTTTTGAGTTCGAGACCAGCCTGGTCTACAAGAGCTAGTTCCAGGACAGGCTCCAAAGCTACAGAGAAACCCTGTCTCGAAAAAACAAACAAACAAACAAAAACAAAAACAAAAAAAACAATATAATCTACTGCCATTGCTAATGGTTACCTTCCAGAACTATACGATGAGATCCTATAGCCGGCTATATCACCGACTTGAGTGATCCACCATGGGGAATCAAGCCGGAACCAGCCTGGAAGCTTTGTCCCAACAGGTTAGCTTTCCCCTTGCTGAAAGGGCCCATGGACCCTGCCAGAGGAGAAAAGTCACCACCGATTTTACTGAGTGTGGGGGTTGTAAACACTCTGGCAACTGCCAATGGTTTCTGGATGCCCAGTGGCCAAAACCCAACTCTGAATCAAATGCATAATACACTTGAGACACTTCCGGCAGTTCTCGCCTGTGAAGCCACGATTCTGCACACATAACAGGCTCATTTTGCAGGTCACATGCTGTCATGCCATGCAATGCCGAGAACACTACGGGAAACACCATAAGTCACACTTCAGACTATTGCATGCTGGGAGTGGCAAACTTTTAATACATACAAAATTTTCTATAAAATTACAGAAAATTGGGGTTTAATATTTCCCTGTGGTTCTTGTTCCTCGGCCTGAGTTGGATCAGGTTATAATATTCAATTTTATCTACCGTCTATTTATTGAATGTGTAAGGGTACTGTGTGTCTGCATGTGTATATCTGTGTACTACATGTATGCCTGGTACCTTTGGAGGTTGGAAGAGGGCATCACATGCCCTAGAATTGGAGTTACAGATAGAAAACTCCCATGTGGGTGCTGGGACTCAAACAGGGGTCCCTTGGAAGAGCAGCCAGTGCTCACAACTGCTACGTTATTTCTCCAGCCAGCAGGTTTTATTTAAACAAGGGTTGTTTGATTTGTTGGCTTTTGTTTTCTCTGTTCTTTTTCATCATTGAATGAATTCTGGCTTGGTGTAGGGACAGCTTGGTACTCCCAACGTGGTTTCAAATGTCCCCAAACGCATGTCTGTCTGCCTTTGTATGATATATTTTCACCAACTATATTCGCTGCGCTGACATCAGTGAGCTCTGGGGAAAATACTCTGAACACTCTGTTCTGCAGTGTCAGGTATCCAGCCAAGGTTTTATTCTTTATGTAAAAATAAGCAAGCACATCCATTTAATTTGTGCGCCCATTAGTGTCTGCCTGTCATAAATAATTGTCATATTACACAACTGTACAAAAGAGCTGTTTTCAAATAAATTCTTTATGATGTTATTACCAGTAAACTTTTGAGTATCTTCTTTATAGCTCTCTCGCCTTAGTTGCCTTCGTTGCTGTGGTTTTAAAGGAAACTTGGACAAGAACAACACAAGGGTTTGTTTTGGCTTAGGATCCCAAGGGACAGCATCCATCTTGACGCAAGTTGTGGAGACGTGTTGGTAGACGTACGTGAAAAGACAAGTCAGACTCGCTTGAGCAACTGTGCTTCCACCTCTGGCCTGGACTTAGAAATCACTTACGCTGTCTACTTGGGAGGGTCAGTGTCAGTCTGGGTGGGATTCAGGGAAGATTAGTGTTGGCTGCCATCTGGACGGGGTTCGAGGATGAGCGTGGATTCACTTAGACTCTGAGCGTGGATTCACTTAGACTCTGAGCGTGGATTCACTTAGACTCTGAGCGTGGATTCACTTAGACTCGGCTCCTAGAGCTGAGAAGACCACCCTAAACAGGAGTGGTACCATTTCATGAGCTGAAGTTCTGGCACTGAGCCAGGCATGCACACTCGCCATTCTCCGTTTCCTGGGTGTGGATGCGCTATGACCAGTCACCTCCTGCTCCTAAAGCCAACTTACTCATCGTGACAGAGTGTATCTCTGGGAACTTCAAGCCAAAACAAAGCATCCTTTGCTTACACTGTCTTTTTCAGGTATTCTGTTGTGGTGGCAGCGGGCCGAGTAACCAAGACAGTGCCGCAGCTCCTGGGTGAAGGGAGAGGATGGGCGGGGAGGGGGTGAAGGGTGGGAGTGGGGGACAATATTCTGCCTCTGCCCAGAATTTCTAAAGAAGGAGTGCCAAGGAATGCAAGGGGTCGGCCACGACAATAACAATTTCCCAAGCCAGTTTGGGCATGCTCAGTGGAGGAAAGAGTCCCCGAAGACCAAACAAAAATTGGAATGGCTAGGGTGAGCGTACCACCGAGGCCATCCCCAAGCCCTGCACACTGAGAAGTCAGACAGATATAGACATAGAGAAAAGCGCCTGGCAGATGAACCAGGACGCTGAGGGGTGACAAGAGAAGGGACAGTTGTCAGAGTGCCCCTCTAGCCCTGGTTTCCTTTAAAGTGGGGGATGAGACAAGCAGCTTAACGCAGATTCAGCTGAGGTCCGCGGTAGGGCAGACGGACCGCTGAGCTGGGGTAGTCACATGGCACCTGGGCTTTTTAGGGTCCGCGGTAGAGCAGACCGACCGCTGAGCTGGGGTAGAGTCACATGGTACCTGGGCTCTTTTAGAGCTTCTGCCGCCGTGGGGAGCAGGGTGCAGCTCTTGAAGTCACAGCGTGCAGAAGAGTGTGGTGCTGCACACCCTGAGGTAAGTTCTCCAACTGGAGAGGTGAGGAAAACGTGGCCTCTACCAGCGTATCCGGAAATGCATCAAACGCTACAGAGCTGAGTTCATCCTGGATCCCCGTACTCACAAACCTGCCATCTCCATGACTCGCCAATTAAAAGTGGAAGCTAACTGTACAAAACTGAATATGGTTTTGTATACCAGTACAAAGCACCAGTGTCGCGTAGAGTGTGCTCTCCCCAGACTAGAAATGTCTGGACCGCTGCAGACTGTCAGTTAAAATACAGTTTGGTGCCCAATACACCATGCAGAATCAAACGTTCCTCGGGCAAAGCCTGAGAACCCACATCTTCAATATGTTCCCGGAGAATTTAACACCTTCTGACACGCTCTATGCTAACTCAGAGGTGAATTGAATCTGGGTGTTAGAAAATTCAGGTCTCGCTGGGCGGTGGTGGCGCATGCCTTTAATCCCAGCACTCGGGAGGCAGAGGCAGGCAGATCTCTGTGAGTTCGAGACCAGCCTGGTCTACAAGAGCTAGTTCCAGCGCAGGCTCCAAAGCCACAGAGAAACCCTGTCTCGAAAAACCAAAAAAAAGAAAGAAAGAAAGAAAGAAAGAAAGAAAGAAAGAAAGAAAATTCAGGTCTCTCTTCTACTCTCTCGACCTTTGGATGAAAATAAATAATAAACATGACCAAAACAAGAGTACGTGTGTGTCCATCTTTGAGAAAAGTTCCTAAGTAAATAGGGCGTTTAAGGTTAGAATTCTTTCCTCCTTCCCTTGCCTGTACGTCATCAGTGTTTTTGTCTTCCAAGCAGAGCACCTCACATGTCATCATTTATCCTGTTGAGTGCATCACACAAACCAGAAGACATAAATTCCTCACGCGAGGCTGCCTGTCAGGTTGGGGCGAGCACATTTTCTACCTCGGTGTAAAATTAGCCCTGAGTGCTCTCAGTGACATCCGTACAGACAGAATTTGAAGAGACCTGTCGCCCTCAGTTAAGAGGCGGCAGTAACGTCATCTCGCCTTGAAGAGTCTCTCCTTGATGTTTTCACACTAACCATGGTTTTGCTTTAAAAAAAAATCTTCAAAAGGAAAATACAGAAGACAGGTTCGTTCCATAAGGAAGAGCTCACTTCTGTGAACAAAGACCAAATTCGAGATTGCTGGGAAATCCATGTTGGCTTTCACCGAAAACCCTGTCTTAGGGCTAGAGAGATGGCCCAGAGGGCAGAAGTGTTTGGCACACAAACATGAGGACCTGAGTTCAAATCTCTAGAGCCTGGAGAGTCCTTGTCCCTTCCTGCCTCTGAGTCACACACACACACACACACACACGCACGCACGCACGCACGCACGCGCGCGCACACACACTCTTTAAACCGCTGCACCTGCTACATCGTCCCAATCCAATCTTCCACATCCCCTACCCCAGCAAACGCTGGCTCTGTCTTTGTGAAGAGAGCTCTTCATATCACATTGTCATTAAGTAGCTTTTTGAGCCAGCTCTACGGTGGCAGTACATGCCCTTGGTCTCATTCTTTCCATTGTCATGACTCAGAGCCTAGGGCCAAGGGGGGATCTATGTACGGGCACATACGTGCGTGAAGGGGTGATGTCAGAGAAACACCTGGGGCGGCTTTGATCTGCGTTTTCACTGCCCAGCGAAACAGCACGCGGTCTCCGGGGCCATGTAAATCGGAGCATGTCACCTGATCCAACAGTGTGGGCCCTTGGCTTGGATGGCTGAATACCTTCACAGTGAGGCCATGAGACCAGTGCGCTTGCGCTGGAGGACTCTCCTGGTCGCTCGCCTGCTGTCCTGGTGGCTCGCCTGCTGTCCCCAGGCTCAGAACAATCCAACGCTCTGCTCCGGCCCTTCAGCCTTCTGTGTAGACTTTCATATATGAAAAGGGGCAAACGTGTTTCCATTCGTGGCCCATTAACCGTTTACATTGGAGACAGGTGAGACGAGAGAAAGCTGGGGAAACAGAAAATAAAACTAATCCCCAGTATTGTTCAACTATTTTGGCTCAAGCTAAAAGCAGGCTTCTTGTAACTCCCAGAGAAACTCTGGGAAATAGAGCTCTCTCGTGCTCTTTGTGTCCTTTGATCATCGCTTTTTGTGACTGGCACGTAGCTGCTTTGTCTGGGGCCAGGACCCTGTGTGGCAGCTGTGGAGAGGGGTGTCTGAGCCATCATCAGCTTAAGAGGGAAGATGCCTAGGCTGGGGGGGGGTTCCTGAAGGTCCGAGCAAACCCACAGAGGTGCGCTACACTGCCGAGCCGTTCTCCAGGGCATGGACCCCAGGGCTGTTCTCCGGGGCTGCCCCGTGTTGGAGACTATGAAAACTAGAGGTGGCGGGAGAAAGGGGGAGCATTTTGAGGACACGGCCAGCTATTGTAATTTTATTGTCTTTCTGTCTTTCATCAGCTTTTGTTCCTGCCTACCCACCTCCCTTTCCACACACACCCTCCCATATGTTCTATCTACATGTATATAATAAGCGCAGGAATGCAGACCCGTGAACTTGCGCCCACACATGTGTGTCGGGCATTAACTGGCATGCATGCACACACAACTGGAAGCTCTGTGGGTCCTTGTAGGGTAAAGAAGCTCAATTCAAGCTAAATACAAGATCTCTTGATTCAGGCATCCTTCTTCTCGGCATCTACTGTGGGGCTCACTCTTATTGGTTCGTTGTAGCGCCCTCATGCGGTGCTATGGTGAATTGTTATTCAAGACCGCGGGAGGATATAAGGATGTTTCAAAACTCAACGCAGCCAGAGCTCCCATACAGCTTTCTCTTCCCACCCGATCTGAGAAATATAGTGTGACAGCAAGTCCTCTGCCACCACCAAGCTGAGTCTGCTGGTGGCCCTCCTGAATTACGCAGCCCTGAGCTTGGAACACAGCTCTGAAGTGGATGAGGACAAGTCTGAGTCAGGGCAGCCGTGGGCTTCTTCTCCCAGTTCCTATAGACTGGGCTGACATCTGAGCTGAGAGTCTCCCCTGCTAAAACTAAAGTTTTCTTTAATACAGGGTCCCTCCAAATGGAGCCCAGGGAGCACGAACATCAGAAAATAATATCCCAGAGCATCTGTGAGAATGTTGGGATTGTGGACATATCTCTCTACATGTCATTACTGGGACGCAAGAACCTGCATTTTAAATTTTATGCATGATAAAGTTTGAGCAGCCGTCATTACTTCTCCGCATCCCCCAAGATTAGTGATTTGTATTTTTAGCTCTCTGGGGAAGGAGCAGCTTAAGGAAAGAGGTTCCTGGAGCCTCCCGTTTCTCCTACAGGGGTGGCTCCACATACGACGAACACAGAGAGCCAGCCAGGCTTAACTTCATCTGTCCTGCGTCTATTTGTGCGTCTCTGAAATAGCACACATGGGTGGGGAGGCGAGGAGGCTTCTCAAGTAGAAGAGCCTGGAGACTCCTGCACGCCACTGGAAACGGAGAGAAGCGTGGGAACCAGTTCTCCGCCAGAGGGCGCCAGCTCGGGTTATAAGAGGAGACCGCACTTCAATTCTCCAGTCCCGCAGCTTCCTTGCTGGGAAATTTTGCTCGGGCTACTCCCTTTGCTTCTAATAGATAGTGTGCGCCTGCTTCGGTAAACACACTGCTAGAATTTATGTCAAAGTGTCCTAAAAAGTAGTTGCAGTGAGAGATGATGCCAGCCATGGAGACGAAGTGACACAAAAGAGCTGTTCCCATAACTGGGTCTGCAGAGTGGGCAAGGGCTACCTTGTGGAGACTGAAGAGTGGAACTTCTCCGGCCCCACCTCCTTCTCCTTCTCTTTCTCCCTAGCACCAATTATCTTAACTTTCTCAGTGAGATGAGACACCTTCGTGTTCCTAGACTCAAGCAAGTATTGATGGCCCTAATGAGGAAAGTGAGGCTGGCCTTACGTTGTTTCCACAACGGAAAAGTGAAATGTACGTAGGCGTTTATCCGCCTTGGGCTCAGAACGCTGACTGTTCCTGTCTTTGGTAAGGAATAGGATGAAACACATGTTGACCGCTATTGAGCTCTCTTTCAGAGAGATTTGGGGGTACAAGCTTTGCGGGGGAGCCTTCCTTATAGTAGATGCCCAAGAACCAAGAGAACACGCTAACGGAGCAAAGAGGCCCTGGACTTGGACCATGTTGGGTCCGGCATCCAGCCCGTGACTGTTGTACATTTCACAGGCTCACACTCTAAATACAAGCCACGTCTTCCAGCTTTTGGGGGAGCCGTTAGTAAGGCTCCATTCAACGTCACTGTCCAGAAGACACAACTGTTCCGCTCTAACCTACTCTAGTGCTTGGGGCCACACGCCTTAGGGCACAGCTGTGAGGTCTGTGCAAAACCTTGTATTTCCTCAGTATCCCCATTTTCACACCTACCCCTCTCCCATTTCCTCCTCTCTGGGATCGCACATATGTCCTTCAGAGGTTAGTACGTGTGACGTCATATAGAACTTGGTGTTGTGTGAATATTAAATTTTAATATCTTCTGATAGTCTTGCCCCATAAATCGCTCTTCCCCTTGTGTTCAGTGCTGGGACTTTTAGAGATATCTATATTATCAATCTCGGAATTCACCATAGAGAAAATCACATGGGGAACCTAAAAAAAAAAAAAAAGCCACCAATATGAAGACATCAAATCCAGTGATGCTGGGTGAATTTGTCCCGGGTGGAGGCCAAGTTCCCGATCACTCTGCAGTTGGTCGGGATGGAGAGCCATCATAGTGAATACAAATCCAGCCTCTAGGCTGAGGCTTCTCTGGCAGGAAGAGAATTCTAAGCCTGCCTCCCTGGGGCCTCGGCAAATCCCTGTGGTATATATAATCAGGTGGTGATGACCCTTAAGATAAGAAAGAAGAGGGGTGGCGTCTAACCTGAGGACAGAACCTGCCCTGGCCCCTGTAAGATGATGGGAAGGAGATGCTGGCTTATCTCTCTGGTCCCTCCATTGCCAGGTTTTACTGAGCACATCTCTGCATTAGGAACCTATCGGTGAGTAACGTTCACATTGTCTTAGTACTCGATGCTCTCAGTTCCCATCACACAGCTTCCCAGACCCTGTTTCCAGAGATTCTGACGTCATGGTGGGGAGTTTGACTCAAGAATCTGCGTCTGGAACACATGTAGCAGGATGTACTAGTGTCTATGGTCTCAGGCATCCTTTGAGGAAAAACAATGGTTCAGCCTGTTTATGAAAACCAGATTGAGTACATGTAGTAAACCTATTCCATTTTCCTCCTCTGTCATCTCAAGAAAACATCCTCTTTTCTCATCTCAGGAAAAATCGTAGCATTGACACCCTCCGCTCTTTGCCAGACTTTCTACACATAACGCTAAATTAATGTATTTATTGTTCTTTATTCACCAAGATGACAATTGCTACAGAGGAACTGTCTGTCACGGCATCAGGTGGATCACACCCTCTCCTATGAGCAAACTGAGATTGAAATGCTGGCTAAGCGTGCCACGGGTTTAACCCCACACCTTCCCGTTTCTGAGTGTAAGGGTTCACTAGAGGCCCGGACCAGCCTCCACTCACCCCACTATCCCTTGGAATTCCCAACAGCACCTTTCTGAAGGTCTCAGAAACACAGACACTGTACCCCTCTGTGGGGAGCCG